>RZGM01000259.1:2165-16135 GCA_027886205.1 Fusarium piperis | reverse complement strand
AGTAACCCCTAAGTAAAGTCTTATATATAACTTAATAATAATATAATATATTAATATAATAAGTATATAATAAAATTACTAAAAATTTATTTTTAAATAATAAAAAGAATTTTAATATTATTTTATTATTATTTTTTTATTTTTTTATTTTATTATAATTTTATAGTTTTTAAGCTTTAAAGTATTAATCTAAGTCTTATTTATTATAATTATAGCCCTTTTATAATTTTTTTAATTAATTTCTTTTTACATATTTAATTATAATATTTTATAATATAATCTTAGATATTTATAAGCTTAAATTACTTATATTTTTTTTTTATTTTTTCTTTTATAAAGCCTTTATTAAGTTATTTATAATTAGCTTTAAGTTTTTTTTATAACTTAGGAAAATTATTTTATTTTAAATATATTTTTATAATTAATAATTATATATATTTATATACTTTAATTTTATATTTTAATTTTTTTTAAAGACTTTTTAATAATTAAATTATTTATTTATTATTAAAAAAGAGATATAAATTAATATTTTATAATTTAAGTCTTAAGCTTTAAAATAACTTTTATTAAAATAATTTTTTTTTATTACTTAAAATAATTTAAATAATTTTATTTTTATTATTAAGATTATATTAATATTTTATTTATTAGCTTATTATTTAATTAAGCTTTTAAAAATTAATATTATAAAAGCTTATAAGCTTTTTTAATTAATTATATTATTTATAAATAAAGTATTATTATAAATTATAAAGCTTTTTTTAAGTTTATATTATAAAATATAAAAATATATTATATATAAATAATATAAGACTTAATTAATTACTTAGATATATTTTTTTCTAAGGTTATTTATAAATTAAATTAATTAAGAGATTATAAAAATAATATTTAATTTAATAATAATATTTATAAAAAGTATTAAATTAATTATTTTTTTATATTAATTAATTATATATTTAATTATTATTTTTTTATTTAATATTAGCTTTTTTTTTATTATTAAAGAATTATTTTAAGTATTTATAATTTATAATTTATAGATTTTCTTTAAATATATAATTTATATAACTTAGATATATTTTAAGTTATAATCTTTAATAACTTTTATTTTAAGAAATTATTAAAGCTTATAATCTTTAATTAATTTATATTTTTTTTAAAGACTTAATAACTTAAGATATTTTATTTTTATTTTTTTTCTTAAATATAATAATAATATTATTTATATAAAAAAATATAAAAACTTTATTTTTTTAATAATAATAAGGCTTATTTAATACTTCTTAATAACTTAAACTTTAAAATATATTTTTAAGTTTTATTTATTATAAAAATAATATAATTTATAATTTATAAAATATTTTATATAAAAATAATATTTATTTTTTATTATAATTTCTCTTAAAATTAAAAAGTAATTTTATAAATATATTATTTTATAGCTTTATATTAATAAATATATTTAAAATATTATATTATAATAATTTAAAATTAAATTTTATTATAATTATTAATATTATTAAAAATAATTTCTTAATAAAAATTATAATATAAATATTTTTAATATATAACTTTTATTATTAATTTCTTTAAATAATAAATTTTATTTTATATTTTTATAAATACTTATATTTATTAAATTTATAAATAAATATTTATATATAATTTAATATTTATAAGTTATAAACTTATAAATTATATTTTATAATTTTTATTTATAATAATATTTAATAATAATTTTTTAAATAATCTTTTTATATTTATTTAAATTTTATTTTAAATTTATATTTAATTAAATTAATATAAAAACTTAAAATTAAAAATAGATTTTTTTTATAATATATTTATTTATTAACTTTAAAATATATAAAAATTATTTATATTTTATATTTAGCCTTAAGTTTATTTTTAATATATTTATTTCTTATTACTTTTAAAATTAATATATTTTTTTTTATTATAAATATTATTATTATTTTTATATAAAATACTTAATTTAAGATAAATAAATTATTTTTAATTTTTTTATTTTATTTTAATTTTAACTTATTTATAACTTCTTTATATAAAAAAGCTTAAAAATAAGCTTTTTAATAATATTAAGAAAATCTTAAATCTTACTTAAGTATACTTTAAGTTATTAATTTATATATTTTTTATTAATTTTATTTTAATAATTAATAAGTCTTTAATAAAATATTTAAAATATAAATTTAATATTTCTTATTTATTAAGGCTTTATATAAGATTTATAACTTAATTAACTTTTTAAGTATTTAAAAAAGTTTATAAATATTATTAGATTTTTTTTAAAGTTTATTTTTTAATAATTTCTTTTATTTATATTTTATTAATATTAAAGAATTTTTATTTATTATATATTATATCTTAAATAATATAAATCTTATTAATAATAAGATTTTATACTTAAAAGATATTTTAAGAATTATATTTAATTAAGAAACTTATCTAAGCCTTTAGATTTATTTTTAATAAAAGCTTTTTATTTTTTTATTATATTAAATTTATTAAAATAAATATTTTTAAGTTAATTACTTTAATATACTTAATTTATAATTAATTTTATTTTTATATATATAAAATACTTAAAAAAAAACTTTAATATAATATTTTTTAATATAAGTATTATTTAAGGGTTTAATTAAGTAAATAAATAGCTATTTTTATTATTTTTAATTAAATTTTTTATAAAGAATTTATTATTAATAATTAATAATTTTATTTTTTTATTTATTATTTTTTTAAAATATTTTTTAAAGTTATTTTATTATTAAATATAAAATATATTTTTATTTATTTTAATTTCCTTTTTAATAAATTATTTATAAATTAAATTAGCTTTTTATAACTTATTATTTATTTTAATAATTTAAAACTTAATATTATATATTATATTAAATATTTATATAAAATACTTTAATATTATAAATAAACTCTTTTCTTAATAATTAATAAAATAATAATCTTAATAAAGACTTAATTCTTAGTTTATAAGGATTTTATATAACTTATAACTATTTATTTCTTTTAAGTAATTATAAAAATTAAAAGAAATCTTTTTCTTAGGCTTTAAGGCTTATTTTCTTAGTTTATATTACTTTTAATATTTTATTTTTATAAATTTATAAACTTTATATTTAATAATAATTAAGCCCTTAATCTTAACTTTAAAAATATAATTTATTAAATATTTTAGGCTTCTTAATCTTAGATATCTTAAGTAATAATATTAGATTATTACTTAAGCTTAATTAAGCTTTTTTATAATCTAAGAACTATATTATAAATAGCTTATAAGAAATATAATATATTTTATTATTTTAAGAATATATTTTAATATATATTAATTATATTTATATTATAATTTATATAAGTCTTAATTATTAAGATATTTAATAATATTCTTATTATTTTATTAATATTATTAATCTTTAAATTAATATAATTAATATAATAATATAAGGTTTATTTTTATTTTTAAATAATATATAATATATTTTAAAATAAATATTTATAATTTATTTTATAAGTTTTATATATTAATATTTATATTTTTATATTTATAAATTAATAAGTATTTTAAATTAAGAAATATATTCTTTTTATATTAAATACTTTTTAATAAAATAAATCTCTTAATTTTATTAAAAATATAAATAATAATCCCTAAGTCTAAGATTAATAAATTATATAATAAATATTTATTATTTAAAGCTAAGTATATAATTATCTCTTTTAAAATATAATATCTTAAGCTTAATAACTAATTTAATTTCTTTAATAAGTTATTATTTTATTTTTATAACTTTTTATAAAATTTTTAAATTTTTTTATTTTACTTAAGATATTACTCTTATAAGTCTAATTATCTTTAAGATAAATTATATTTCTTAAAGATATTTTTTAAAAATATTACTTAATATAAAAAGAAGTTTATATATTTATAATCTTTTTTATATAATATATAATACTTTTATATTTTTAAAGATTAATATAAATATTTTATAAAGTTTTTTTTAATTTATATATAAAGAAATAGCTTTATTTTTTATCTTAAGAAAATAAGTCTTAAAATATTAATTTAAAGCTCTCTTTTATTACTTAATTATTTATAAACTTATTATTTTTTTTTATTTTAAATCTCTTATTAAAATTTAATAAAAAATATTAATAATAAATAAGTTTTATTTTTAAGTTTTTTTTTATTTTAATTTTATTTAATTTAAAAAAAAATCTTAAAGTAATAATTTAAAGCTTTTTTTAAGTTATTAAACTAAGTATTAAAATATTATATTTAAGTAATTTAAGTAATTTAACCTTATTATATACCTAAGAAGTAAATTAAAATAATTTAATAAAAGATATATAGTTTTTAATAATATATATATAACCTAAGTATTATAATTAATTAAGTATTATATTTTTCTTAATATCTTTTATAAAAATTAAAATAAAAATATTATAAATTATTTAATTAATTAAAATTATTTATTATATTTTTCCTTAAATATCTTAATTATTACTTAATAAATCTTTATATTATAATTAGGCTAATTATAAATATTATAATATTAAATACTTAATTATATTAATCTCTTTTAATTATTATTTTATAATAATTTAGTTATTATTTATATATTAATATTTATTTAATTAATTACTTCTTAGTCTTTTTTTATTATTATAACCCCTCTTTTTTATAACTAAGTCTTTTTTATCCTTTAGCGCTAACTAAGTATCTTATTTAATTATTAAAGGTCTTAGACCTTTACTTTTATAAAAGCTATCTTATATATAATAGCCTTTATTCCCTTTATAAGAGATTTTAAGGCTTTAAGAATTAACTCTAAGGAGTTATTTTAATGCCTTTAGATTTATCTCTTAAGGTATTTAAACTAAGATTAAGTCTTAAATATAATCTTTAAGGTTTTTAATATCTAAGAGATTAATTAATTAAATACCTCTTTAATTAATATTAATATCTATAGCTATATATTAAGCTTTAAGATTATATTTTTTAAATTAAGAAAAATAAGCTTAATTTTTTTAAATAATATCTTAATATTTCTTTTTATTATAATAACTTAAAATATAATATAAAAGGCTAAAAAAAACTTAATTTTTAAAATATATATTATAAAATATTTAATTAAATACTTTATTTTTTTTTTATAAGCCCTTTTAAATATATTAAAGTATATAATATTAAGGGGCTAAAGTAAATAAAATAAATAAGGTAATATATAAAATTAAATAATTTTATTATTATTATAATATTTCTTAAATTTAATAAAATAATAACTTTTATAATTATTAAGAATTAAGAATTAATAAAAATTAATTAATTAATTAATTATATATTAATTAAAATACTTAAATTATTTAAGATTTATTTTATTATTTATTTAATTATTTTAAGTTATTATAATAACTTAATTATTTAAGAAATTATTTTTTTAATATTAATTAATAAAGTAATATTAGCTTATATTAATAATAAATAATAAGATTAATTAGCCTTTTATATTAATTACTTAGATTATTATAATTTATTTTTAGTTTTTAAGTTATATTAATTTTAGCTTTAAATATCTTTTTAAGCCTATAATAATTATTTTATTTATAATTATACTTATAAGAAAGCTAATCTTATTAAAATTATAAATATCTCTTATATTAATATTATATTTTATAATTATATTTATTATAAGCTAAAATTAACTATAGATAATAATTAAATCTTTATACTTAGCTTTTTAATAATTATATTTTTTAAAAAAAAATATCTTAAGGTCTAGATATTACTTAATAAAGTTATAAGCCTAATATATATTAATAAATAATATATTATAATTAATAAGTAATTAATTAGCTATTTCTTTTATATTATAAAGCTAAGAGAGAAATCCTTATAAATCTAAGTTAAGAATAAAGTAAATAAGGATTTATTTTTTTAAATTAAATAGCTAATATAATTTTTAAATAATATTATATTAAGACTAGATATCTTATTAATAGTAATATAGTTATTACTTATTAATTATATAAGTCCTTATAATATATTAAATACTTAGGCTTATATTATTTTAAAGGGCTTAAAAAGTAAGAAGAGTTTTAGCTTTAAGAGTAATAGCTAATATCTTAGGTTATTAAGAATTAATTAATTAAATAAAAAGTTAAGTATAAGAGAAAAAAATATAGCGCTTACTTAATTATAGCGCTTGCTTATTATATATATTATAATAAAATTACTAAAATAATATTAATTAAATAAGTAAATACTTATATATTATTTAGCTATAAATTAATAAATAGTTATATTTTTATAAATATAATAATTAATATTATAATAATACTTTTATTAATATATTTAATATTATTATTAAGTTTATATATATTAAAAAAAAAAGCTTAAGAGTAATAGTTTTTATATTTACTTAATATTTATAAAATATCTTATATTAAGAAGATATTTTATAAATAAAATTTTAAAAAATAAGCTTATAAAATATAAGCCTAGGATTTTAATACTTTATAATATAGCTTATATATTATTTATATATATACTTACCTAAGCTATATAGATATAAATAAATAAGATATTAAGAAGTTATAAAAAGCTTATATATAGCCTTTTTAACTTAATTTCCTAATTAAAAAGGTTATATAACTTTAGACTTATTAAACTTCTTAAAAAACTAATTAAACTACTAAAGCTATACCTATATATAAGGGTATTTTTATCTAAGTCTTAGATAACCTTACTTAAAACTTTAAAAGGTTATATTTATCTTATGCTATTGCTTGGCTTCTAGCTATTTAATACTATTATAACCTATACTATTTTAAAGCCTAGAAAATAGGCTATTTAATAATATCACTTTAGCCTAAATTAGGCTAATAGATTCCGAGTTATAATCTATATAAGCTAGAAGTCTTTCTCTTAAAATAGCTCCTTAGATTCTTAAGTAATATAAGTAATAAAAGTATTAATTAAAAGCTAGTCTTTTATATTTTAAACCTTATCTTATTTTTATTTTCCTTTTCCTCTTTATAATCCCTTATCTAGCTAATTAGCTTATTTTAAGAATTAATTCCATTACTTATTCTCCTCTTATCTTTATCACTTACTTTATAATCTTTAAAGACTTTATATTCTTTATTCTTTAGTCTTTTATATTTATAATATTAGTCTTTAAAGGCCTAATTAAATAATAAGCTAATAAATAAAATATTATAATAATCTTTATAATAAAAGCAAAGTTATTTAAATTATCTTAAGTAATAAAAAAAAAACTATTTTAATAAAGGCTATTTTAAAGCCTAAGACTTAAGTTATAAAATATTAATTTATATTTCTTTTTAAATAATAAATAAATAATTTAATTATTAAAATTTTTTTAAAAAATATAAGAAAATAAGTCCCTTAAATAAGATAAAGCTACTAAGAAGCCTTATAAATAAAGTTATAGCATAGTTCTAGTATAAAGTACTAGAACTAGTTAATCTTTTAGTCTATTAGCTTAATTAGTATATTACCTAATTATATTATAATTATTCTAGCACTTTATAGGTCTCTTAGCGAGAGTTATAGGTTTAATTTCTATCACGCATATAGTAGCAAGGGCTTAGCTATTAATCGCTTATATTAGGCTTATAAGAAGGCTATATATATAGCTAGCCTTAGGGGTTAACCTTTATTATTATTACTCCTAACCTTATAATAAGGTCATATAGTTATATAAGCGCTAAATATCTAAGGCAAGGGTTTAAGTTCCCTCTATAATATATATATAGCTTAGCTTATTATATAAGACTAGTGTTACTATTATAGGTCTAAGGTATTTAATTTAAGTAACTTAAGGCATATTACTATAAGAAAAGAGGTAATTATAAAGAAGTAGGTCTCTTAGATAAGGTAAGGCTATTAAGAAGCCTTATAAATAGAGGTATAGCATGGTTTTAGTATAAAGTGCTAGAACTGGTTAATCTTTTAATTTATTAGCTTAATTAGTATACTACTTAATTATATTATAAAAAAAATTAAAAATAAAACTTAAATATATAAATATATATAATTATTAATTATAAAAGTATATTTAAAATAAAATAATTTTTTTTAATTATAAAAAAAGCTTAAAGCTAATTATAAATAGCTTAATAAAGGCTTTATAAGGTAAAAGGTTATAAAAGATTAAAGGATAAGGGATATATAATTTTTAAAGACTATAGGGTAAGTAATAGAAATAAGAGGTAAATAAGTAATAAAATTAGTTTTTAAAAAGAGCTAATTAGCTAAATAAGAGATTATAAAAAAGAAAAGTAAAATAGAGATAAGATAAGGTTAAAATATAAAAGACTAGCTTTTAATAGGTGCTTTTATTACTTATATTACTTAAGGATCTAAGGAGCTATTTTAAGGGAAAGACTTCTAACTTATATAGACTATAACTCAGAATCTATTAGCCTTATTTAGGCCAAAGTTATATTATTAAATAGCCTATTTTCTAGGCCTTAAAATAGTATAAGTTATACTAGTATTAAATAGCTAGAGGCCAAGCAATGGCATAAAATAGATATAACCTTCTAGGGTTTTAAGCAGGGTTATCTAAGACCTAGATAAAAATACCCTTATAAAAGGGCATAGCTTTAGAAGTTTAATTAGTCTTTTAAAAAGTCTAATAGGTTTAAAGTTATATAACCTTTCTTAATTAAGAAATAAAGCTAAATTAGCCTTTTAAGACTATATTATAACTCCTTAATTTCTTACTTATCTAAGCCTATATAGCTTATATAAGCTTATATATAAATAATATATAAGTTATATTATAAAGTATTAGAATTCTAGGCTTATATTTTTTAAGCTTATTTTTTTAAAATTTTATTTATAAAAGACCCTCTAGGTATAAGGTATTTTATAAAAGTAAAAAAAAGTTATAAATAATTTAATTTAATAAATATTTAAGATTATATTATAAAATATTATAATAAAATACTTAAAAAGAAATTAAGTAAAGAAATTATAAATAAATTATAATTATAATAAATAAAGCTTAGATTTATATTTTAAAGTTTAAAAGTTATAAAGTTATAATAAAATAAAGAAATAAAAAAATAATAATTAATATATTTAAAATTTATTATATACTTAAAGGCTTATTAATATTAATATAAAAGTATAATAATTAACTAAGGCTTAAAATAAAAAAATTACTTTTATTTAAGTTAAATAAAAGTTATTAAATAAAAAAAAGTCTTTAGTTATTATATTTTTTAATAATATTTTTATTATAATATAATATTTTTTTTATAATATAATATTTTTTTTATAAAATAAAAATTAATAATAAGGCTTAAATAATTAAAATAATTTATAAATTATATTTATAATTTTATTAATTTTAAAAAAATCTTATTAAATATAATTTAAGAAAAATAATATTATAAAAAAAGTAATAATAAAATTATAAGGTTTAAATTAATAAAATAAGCTTTAAAATTATTAAGAAAATAGCTAATATTTAATAATAAAAGCTATTAAGCCCCTAGCTAAGGCCTATGCCTTATAAGGCCTAATTTACTTATAAGCCTTTAACTAAGAGCCTATAGTAAACCTTTTAGCCTAATAGCCTAGGGTTATAAGTTATTAAGATCTAGCCTCTCTTTTTTATAATAAATAGTAGTAGTTGATATAATCCTAAGGCTACGCGTTTAATTCCCATAGCCCGCTGCGGACGGTTATGGGTATTTAGTTACGCAAGGATTTCATAGCCCCTTGCGCCTAGGCGCGTGCGCAGGCACCCCGCGCGATGCACAGGGCTTAAGAACCCCTATGGCACCTAACTAGAAGAAGAGAAGAGCGCCGTGCGATGACCTTAGCCATAGGGCCTCGAGCCCTGGAAGGTCCCCTATAGCTTCCGCCTAGGGAGGCACTGAGGGCAGTGCCGTTCTTAGTGTGTGGCAATTGTTAGGCCCCTAGCCAAGGCCTATGCCCTATAGGGCCTAATTCACCCGTGAGCCTCTGTTAAACTAAAGCGGTTATATATATATAAATATATGCAGAGGATTTTATAATATATTTATATTAGATAAACCTTAGAATATATAGAGATAAAGTTATATAATAAAAGATAATTTAAATAAGAATAATATAAAGTATTAGCTTAAAAGAGGGGCTAGAGTTAATTAAATAGATTTAATTAAGTAATTTACTTAATATAAGTTTAATAATTAAGAGTTTTAGAATTATACTTTTTTAAGATAATTATAATTATTAAAATAAATATTAAATTAATAAAATTAATCTTAATATTAAAATCTTAATAATAATAATATATTTTTTAATATAAATATAAAGACTTATTTCTTAAATAAATTAAATAATTAAGATTTTTTTAAATAATTTTATATTATAAAAATAATTATAAAATAAATATATAAGCTAGGCTAACTTAATAACTTAAATTAATTTAATATCTTTTATAAAAAGAAATTAAAAAAACTTAAAATAAGTAATTACTTAATAAAAATAAGTATTAATATTAAAATACTTTATATAAGAATTATTTAAGATAAATATATTATAATCTTATTTATTAAAATAATTTTAAAAGACTAAGAAATATATAAAATAAAGCTAATAATATATTAAAATAACTTTAATTAATATAATAAATAAATAAATAATATTTATAATATACTTAATTAAATAATTAAAAAGGTTAATTTATATTATATTAATATATACTTATTAATTATAATTAAATTAATTAAGTATAATAATATTATAAGCTTTTTTTTTTAATTTAAAAATAATTTATAATATAAATAATAACTTATAAAAAATAAGCTTAAAAAAGATATTTTAAGATATTAAAAATAGCTTTAAATAATAAAATAAATTAAAAAAAATAAATTATTATTTAAGAAAAAGTAATATAAATTATAAAGCTTAAAAAGATAATAAAAATATAATATCTTAATACTTAGTTTAATAACTTAAAAAAAGCTTTAAATTATTACTTTAAAGTTTTTTTTTAAATTAAATAAAATTAAAATAAAAAAAAAATTAAAAATAAAACTTATTTATTATTAATATTTTTTATTTAATTTTCATAAGAGATTTAAAATAAAAAAAAAATAATAAGTTTATAAATAATTAAGTAATAAGAAAAAGCTTTAAATTAATATTTTAAGATTTATTTTCTTAAGATAAAAAATAAAATTATTTTTTTATATATAAATTAAAAAAAGACTTTATAAAGTATTTATAATAATTTATAAAAATATAAAAATAATATATATTATATAAAAGAAAATATAAATATATAAAATTTATTTTATATTAAGTAATATTTTTAAAAAATATCTTAAAAAATATAATTTATCTTAAAAATAATTAGACTTATAAAAGTAATATCTTAAGTAAAATAAGAAAGTTTAAAAACTTTATTAAAAATTATAAAAATAAAGTAATAACTTATTAAAGAAGTTAAATTAATTATTAAACTTAGGCTATTATATCTTAAAAGAAATAATTATATTTTTAGCTTTAAGTAATAAATACTTATTATATAACTTATTAATCTTAGACTTAGAAATTATTATTTATATTTTTAATAAAGCTAAGAGATTTATTTTATTATAAAATACTTAATATAAAAAGAATATATTTATTAGCTTAAAATAGCTATTAATTTATAAATATAAAAATATAAATATTAAGATATAAAACTTATAAAATAAATTATAAATTCTTATTTTAAAATATATTATATATTATTTAAAAATAAAAATAAACCTTATATCCTTATATTAATTATATTAACTTAGATATTAATAAGATTAATAAGATAATAAAAATATTATTAAATATCTTAATAATTAAGGCTTATATAAGTTATAATATAAATATAATTAATATATATTAAAATATATCNTTAAAATAATAAAATATATTATATTTTTATAAGATACTTATAATATAATTCTTAGACTATAAAGAAGCTTAATTAAGCTTAAGTAATAATTTAATATTATTACCTAAGATATCTAGGACTAAGAAGCTTAAAATATCTTATAAATTATACTTTTAAAATTAAGATTAAGGGCCTAATTATTATTAAATATAATATCTATAAATTAATAAAAATAAAGTATTAAGAGTATTATAAACTAAGGGAATAAGTCTTAAAGCCTAAGAAAAGGGTTTCTTTTAACTTTTATAATTACTTAAAAGAGATAAATAGCTATAAGTTATATAAGATTTTTATAAACTAAGAATTAGGTCTTTATTAAGATTATTATTTTATTAATTATTAAAAAAAAAATTTATTTATAATATTAAAGTATTTTATATAAATACTTAATATAATATATAATATTAAGCTTTAAATTATTAAAATAAATAATAAGCTATAAAGGGCTAATTTAATTTATAGATAATTTATTAAAAAAGAAATTAAGATAAATAAAAATATATCTTATATTTAATAATAAAATAACTTTAAAAAGTATTTTAAAAAAATAATAAAAAAAAAATAAAATTATTAATTATTAATAATAAACTCTTTATAAAACTTTAACTAAAGATAATAAAAATAGCTATTTATTTACTTAATTAAACTCTTAAATAATACTTATATTAGAAAATGCTATATAAGAGCTTTTTTTTAAGTATTTTATATATATAAAAATAAAATTAATTATAAATTAAGTATATTAAAGTAATTAGCTTTAAAGCCTTTATTTTAATAAATTTAATATAATAAAAAAATAAGAGGCTTTTATTAAGGATAAATCTAAAGGCTTAAATAAGTTTCTTAATTAAATATAATTCTTAAAATATCTTTTAAGTATAAAATCTTATTATTAATAAGATTTATATTACTTAAGATATAATATTTAATAAATAAGAATTTTTTAATATTAATAAAATATAAATAAAAGAAATTATTAAGAAATAAACCTTAAAAAAGATCTAATAATATTTATAAGCTTTTTTAAGTACTTAAAAGGTTAATTAAGTTATAAACCTTATATAAAGCCTTAATAAATAAGAAATATTAAATTTAAACTTTAAAAGTCTTATTAAAGACTTATTAATTATTAAGATAAAGTTAATAAAAGATATATAAGTTAATAATTTAAAATATACTTAAGTAAAATTTAAGATTTTCTTAATATTATTATAAAGTCTATTTTTAAGCTTTTTTATATAAATAAAGTTATAAATAAGCTAAAGTTAAGATAAAATAAGAAAATTAAAAAATAATTTATTTATCTTAAATTAAGTATTTTATATAAAAATAATAATAATACTTATAATAAAAAAAGGAGATATATTAATTTTAAAGGTAATAAAGAGTAAATATATTAAGGTTAAGTTTAAAGCTAAATATAAGATATAAATAGCTTTAATATATCTTAAACTTAATAAATAAATATATTATAAAAAGAATTTACCTCTAGCTCTAAGTTTTTATAATAATTTAATTAAATATAGGTTTAAGGTAAAATTTAAATAAGTATAAAGAGATTACTTAGAGAGCTATTATTAAATATTATTATAAATAGAGATTATAAGATATAATTTATAAATTAATAGCTTATAAATATTAGACTATATATAAGTATTTACTTATAAGTTTAATAAATATAAATATTATTACATAATAATGTATTTTAATTAACTAGCGTATACTAGAGATATAGACTATGCGCGATTATTAAATACCGCATTAAGTAATCCCCTTAACTTAAGAAAAATAAGGCTTTTTTAATTATTATTTTTAATACTTTAAGATAACCTTTAGCGCTTTATATAATAATTATAAGCCTAGATAAAAGTATTCCTAGTAATTACTAATATGCCTTTTATTATTTTAAATAATTCCTCTTAAAAACTATTAATAAGACCTTTAAAACCTTAATATCTAAAAAAT
>RZGM01000258.1:0-14257 GCA_027886205.1 Fusarium piperis | reverse complement strand
TTAAATATATTAATAAGCTTATAAAGTAATTTTTATATATTTTTTATAATATTATAATATTATATATAAGCTATTTTATAAATACTTAAGAAATATAAATAGCTTTTTTTTTATATATTTTAATATAATATTTTTAATATTAGCTTAATTAAAGTTATAATATAAGTTTTATAATTATTAAGTATTTTTCTTATTTAATAAATAAATAAGAGCTAAGGGTTTTTATTATAATTATAATATATCTTAGGTAGGAAGGCCTAGTAGAAAAACCCATTAGCTAAGCAAGGGCTACTTACCCTAGAGGGACTAATAAATATAAACTAATAATAGTCTAGGGATAACGCGGTTTAGGACTAATAGTATTCCTATAAAGCTATTAGTCCTATAAGCAAGGCATAAGTATATAATTATACTTATTAGTACTTTTTTATATATTAGCTACCTTAGCTATTAATATAACTTAGTTATACTTAATACCTTTAAGTATATTACTAAATATAATATTCTCTTATTTAAGTATATATGCCTAATCCCTTATTAATATAAACCTAGTATAACTAGTTTATCCCTTAGGAAATATACCTTTTATTATATATTAATAGCTTTTATTTAGTAGATTACTTATATTACCTTAAATAATATTAAATATAATAGTTACTTAGGCTATACCTAGTAATAACTACTAGTAGGTTTTACTTACTAATTACTCTCTTAACCCTTTAATAATTACCTAGAATAACCTAGATAGTAATAAAGAGATAGATAGTAATAATAAAGAAGTTAAATAGCTTTAAGCCTAAATCACTAACTTAATTATAAAACTTAAAATACTTAAAGGACTCTTTAATAATATAATTACTAATTAATATATATAAAATTAATAATATAAAAATAATATCTAACTAATTAATAATATAGTAATTATTATTATAAAAGGCAAGGATATTAGAGAAATCCTAAAGCTAGAACTATTAGAGAAGTTTAATAATATTGCCTATAAGTTATTAACCTTTCTAATATAGCTTTATGCCTTTATAGTATATTATTTAACTTAGTTTAACCTAGAATCTAGCCGCGTCTAATATACTGCTAAATAGCTTACTAAGTATATAGCTATATAGTTTAAATTAGTTATAAAGGAATATCTTAATACTCTAGCCTATAAATTCTCGCTATGTATTAGTGATATTTATAATAGCTATATTAAGTTTAAAGTAATATTTTAATAAGCCTTTAAAACTATTAATAAAAGAATATAGGCTAAATAAGAAATTAAATTACTTATATAAAACTAATTAGCCTTAGAATATAAAATAAAGTATTTTTAATTTGCCTTAAAACTTAGATAGGATTAATAATCCCTTATATTACTCTTTTTTAATAGACTTAAGAAGGAAATATAAGCTAAACTCTATAAGGAAGAATAACTAGATAACCTAATTAATTATATTAAAAGAGTAATTAAAATTAATAACTAGTAGTTCTTATAGAAAAAACTATAAAACCCTAGAAATAATAAAAGAAATAACTAGAGACCCTAATTTAATATTAACTAAAGATAAATATAATAAACTAATATATCTTATAGAACTTATAAAAGACTAATAAAACTTAAAGTAATATATTAATAAGGAGAGATAATTAAATATTATTATTACTATAAATAAGGATACTAAGCTAATAAGTATAAAAAGAAATAATATAATATTAAAAATAAAATATATTATCCCTTAAAGTAAAACCCCCTCTAGGAAGGTAAGAGATAACTAAGAACTATTAGCAAAAGTCCTAATACGTAAATAACTAAAATAATAAGAGTAATTAGACTAGGATATAATAGCCCTAATAATAGCTAAAAATTATTATTAAAACCCAAGGGAAACCTAACTAAGGAAAGATAGTATACCCTTGCGGTTATATAGAAATAAGAAATAAAAAAGCAACCTAATAAAAGAAGGCCTAGATAAAAGGGAGATAATAAACTATAGTAAGAAGAATATTACCTATAATTCTATAATAAAAATAATAACTACTATTAAAATAACCTATAAGAATAATATATCTAGATAGCCTAAGAATATATAGATATAGTAAATAAATAGGAGATCTATATTAAAGTATATTATAGGGAAATAGCTAAAAACCCCTAATATATTAAAGCACCCTTTAACCCTAGAGATAATATCTAAATATACCTAATATATAAAGAATACTAAATTATCTCATAGATATTATACTAATACTACTAATATAAGATATATTATAAGGAGAAATAAAAATAAAACTATTACCCTATAATACTATTATATTAACCTAATAATAAACCCTATAAATAATATAAAATAAAAAGATATTATATAATATATTAATATAACTTAATAGGCATTACTATTATATACTACTTATTATAACTCTATTATAATATCTAAGATAAGAAATAAGCTATATATAAAATTAAAGATTAATAAAAAGAGATTAATTAATATAAATAAGAGGACCTTAGAAAAAAATAAAAATAATAATACTAAGACTAGCTATATGCCTAAGATAATATATATAACTATAAAGTATATAATAATAATAAGTATAAATATAATTACTATAACTATGCTATATTAAAAAATAAATAAACCCGCTTAGCATAAGGCTATAAGTAGATAAATAAGGGAAATTACCTTAGAAAGCCCTTTATATAATAAAAGAAAGAAGTATATAGCGATATATAAAATTATAAGTATAAGTTAAGGGAGAATAGCTAAATGCTTTAATAAATAGTAGAGCTAAGAAGAATTACTTTAACCTATATATAATAAATAAACTTAGATTATTATAAAAGTATAAGATAAGGCCTTATAAAGTTATTAACCTTAAAGGAACTAAGTTTAATTATAATAATAGAATTATTAATAATAAGCTTAATTATCTTAAAGTCTTTATTAATAAAAAGAACTAAGGAATTACTTTTAATATTATATTAATATAAAACTATAACTTAATGCTTAGGTACTTATAATTATATAGGTTTAACTTATATATTAATTAAAGGAATAGCTAAGTAATCTTATTTTATAATAAGATATCTAATAATAATAATAATAACTTATAATAAAAAATAAGATCTTAAACTTCTATTAATAATAAAAAAGTTAATAAGAAGTAAATATAAGATATTTCTTTATTTATAGGGATAAAATATAAATATTATAATAATTAGAAATAAAAAAATTAATAAATAATTATATATATTATAAAATAATTCTATAAGCTAGAAAAAGATATTAAGTAAATTAAGAAAATACTAAAATAAGAAAAGCTTAAGAATATCTTATTATAATATAAAATCTATAAATAACTCTTTATAAAAGAACTTAAAATTAGACTTTTAAAATATATATATTATAACCTAGAAATTAAGTTTATTAATTAAAAGTAGCCTAGCTTTAGTAAACTCTACCCCCTTAATAAAGTATAATTACTTATATTAAAGAAATATATTAAAGATATATTAAGGAAAAGATATATTAAGAAAAGTAAGTTATTTATTAAATACCTTATTATATTTATTTTAAAGAAAAATAATAAACTATGACTTTATATTAATTTTAAAATACTTAATATTATTATAATTAAGGATTATATATTACTGCCTTTTATTAATAAATTAAAGCATTAATTTTTTAAAATAAAGTACTTTATAATACTTAACCTTAAAGAAGCCTATAACCTTATTTAGATTAAGAAAAGATATAAATAAAAAACTACTTTTTATATAAAATATAAATTATTTAAGTACCTTATTATGCCCTTTAGACTTATTAATATACCTATTATATTTTAATAAATACTTAATAATATACTATAAGAATATCTAGATATATTTATTATATATTACCTAGATAATATCCTTATCTTCTTTAAAATAAAAAAAAAATATATAAAATATATCTATAAGATACTATAAATACTTTAAAATACTAAGTTATTAATAAAACCTAAGAAAAGTAGGTTTTATGCTTTAGAAGTAAAATTCCTTAGATATATTATCTCTTATAATAAGATATATATAAACTCTAAAAAGATTATAATAATTAAAGATTAAAAGGAATTAACTAATATTAAGAAAATATAAGCCTTCTTAGGTTTTATTAATTATTACTATAGATTTCTTAAGAGGTTTAGATATATTATTAAACCACTTATAAAACTTATTAAAAAAAATAAGATATTTATTATAAGAATATTAATAAAAAAAGCATTTATAAAACTTAAAGAATTTATCTTAAGTAAACTAGTCTTAAAAATACTTAACTTATTTTAATAAATTAAACTTAAGACTAATACCTTAGATTTTATATTAGGCATATAGCTTAGATAATAAGATAATAAAGAATAATTATACCCTATTGCATTTTACTCCTATAAGCTATATAGAGTAGAACTTAATTACCTTATTTATAATAAGGAATTCCTCGTAATTATTAATACTTTTAAAGAATTCTAATATTACCTTATTAAAAGTAAATATTAAATTAAGGTCTATATAGATTATAAGAATATTATATACTTTGCTATAATATAATAGCTAAGCAAAAGATAGCTATATTATATTAAATACCTCTTAGAGTTTAATTATATTATTATCTATATATAAGGAAAGAAAAATAAAAGAGCTAATGCTATTAATAGATAACTTAACTTAGATATTAAAAAGGCTAAAATAAAAAGATAACTCCTTAGATATAATATTAAAGGATACTTATAGTAAAAAGATAGTACTATAGTATACTATAAATAAGATAAAGTTATAAGAACTCCCTACTAAACTATTAGAGTAACCTATATAATAAAATAAGAAAACCTATTATTAAAATAAATCTAAGAATATAATTAATAACTTCTAAATAATAAGAAAACTAAGAAATAATAAATACTAAAGAATCTATATAATAAGCTAATATATAAGATTTATAGTTATTAGCTATATAAATACTAAGGAATTAATAAAACCCTAGAATAAATTAAGATAATATTTATATTCCTTAGAATTAAGAAAATAGTTATAAAAATCATTAAGTAATATAATTTATATATAAAAACTAAGGCATAATGCTATAAACTATATAAAAAGCTATAACTACTCCTAGTTATATAATAACTATAGGAATTAATTACTATAGACTTTATTATAAAACTACCCTTATTAGAAGAACTAGCTACTAGAAACTTCTATAATAATATTCTTATTATTATAGATAAACTTATGAAATTTTCTTATTTTATATCTTATAAAGAGTTAATAATAGCTAAAGAATTTACTTATCTCTTTTACTTTAATATAATAAGAATACATAGGTTATTACTTAAGATTATTATAGACTAAGGATTATTATTTACTTTAAAATTTTAATAAAGTCTTATAAAATACCTTAGGATTAACTATAAGCTTTTAATAACTTATTATAAAGAGATTAATAAATAAATAAAATATATAAACTAAGTAATAAAATAATACCTTTAATGCTATATTAATTATAAATAAACTAACTAGGTTAAGAAGTTATTAGCTATATAGCTAGCCTATAATATAGTAATAAATAAAAGCATAAAGACTATATTAGCTTATACTAACTTTAGATTTACCCTAGATGCTTATAAGTAAGAATAAAATACTATTATTAACCCTAAAGTAATTCTTATTAATAATTAATTATAAAATTTATATAAAGAAATAAAAATAAAACTTAAATTTATTAGAAATAAAATAATAACTTATATTAATAAGAAAAGGATTAAGGGACTAATCTTTTTAAAGAGAGATATAGTTTATCTTATAATAAAAAATATTAAAATAAAATAATAAAATAAAAAACTTAATTATAAATATATTAGACCCTATAAAATTAAATAAAAAATCTTAAAATATAACTATAAACTAGACTTATTACTTAAGGTTAAGCTTTATTTAATCTTTTATATTTTATTACTTAAGTTAATATAAGATATTATTTAAATTAAAATAAATAATAAACCTAAAGCTAAAGTTAATAAATTAAAAGAATATATTATAAAAGCTATCTTTAATATAAATAAAATTAATAATAAAATAATATATTTTATTAAATAAAAAAACTACTTTAACTTAGAAAATATATAAGAATTACTAGAGTACCTTATTAATATATAATACCTTTTAAAGAACTTTTATTAATAATATTAAAGGGGATAATAAAATTATTAAAGAAGCCTAGATCTAAGATATTAATATAAACTATAGTCTAGATATCCTTTATAAATAAGGACTCTTATTGCTCTGATTATTTTAATTCCTTTAGGAAAGCTAGACCCTTGCGGGTTATCTCTATACTATATAATACTAGCTACTACTTATATTTATAGCATAACTCTAGCTAAGAAAAAGACTTATCTAAATCTTATTATGCTTTCTATAAAGCCTTATAATAAGAAATAAGTAGCTCCTTAGTAGTGGCCTCTTACTTATCTAAATAATAAGCCTCCTTAATAATATAAGATATTAATAATATTAATAAAAGACCTAGGTAAAGAGTAAGAAATTATATATAAGAGTTTAAAGAAATGCCTATTATATTATAAAAATAACCTAAATATATATATAAATTATACTTCTTAAAACCTAAGACTATCTTATAAATAATACCTTATTTTAAATAATAAAAATAAAGTATTACTTTAAACCTAAATTAATTAATATTAAAAGTAAAAATATAGTAATTTTTAATAAAAAAAGAAATATTAAATTTCTTTTTTATTATATAACCTAATATTATATTAATATTATAAGGAAAATAAAAATATAAATTAAAGTTAATTACCTATAAAGAAAATAGCTATAATTATAAAAAATAGCCTTAGGGATAAAACTAATAAAAAAGGGGCATTATATTATAGCCTAGATATACTTAGGGTTATATATCTTATATACCTATAATAGATACCTAATCCGCGTTAGGGTAAGCCGCTTACTCTTATAACTATAAGTGATTATATACTACTTATTATAAGCCTAATAAGTGATCTAACCTCGCTTACTAGGGTCTTAGCGACTAGCTAAGTATATAGAATATATTCATTGCATTTCCTTATATAATAGCTACCTTAGTTATTAATATAACTTAGTTATACTTAATACCTTTAAGTATATTACTAGATGTGACTTATACCCCGTTTAAGACTATGCGCCTAATCCCCTACTAATATAAACCCAGCATGACCGGTTTATCCCTTGGGAAACATACCTCTCGTCATAGTATGGGTATAGTCAGGTCGCGGGTTCCTAAGGGATAAACTATAGGTTTATATTAGTAATAGGATTAGGCGCATATGCTTAAATATAAGATTATTATATCTAGTAATATACTTAAAGGTATTAAATATAACTAAGTTATATTAATAGCTATGGTAGCTTTTATATAAGGGAGTATTAATAAGTATATCTATATACTTATGCTTCTTCCCGTGGTTTATGCTAGACTATGTAAGGCTTATTTCCTTAATCGTGAGGCTTATTTCCTTAATCGTAAGGCTTATTTCCTTAATCGTGAGACTTATTTCCTTAATCGTAAGGCTTATTTCCTTAGTTATAAGGCTTATATTATAAAAGGTAAGTGACCTCGCGATAGGTTAGTATTTTTAGGAATAGTAGGGTTTTCTTACCTATGTAATATAAGGCCTATTAGGGTTATAATATAATCCTCTCTTTCTATTAGTTCTCGCCCTTGAGACTAGTTCTTTTAACCAGGGTTCCTTTGATTGGTTAATCTTAATTTTCTTTTATAATTATCTCGTAACTAATATAATATTAGAAAGGGTTAAAAATTGCGTAGAACTAATACTATGGATTAATAGGCCTTACTTTAATACTTCTCTTAAAACTCTATAGTTATTAATATGCCTTATATATATTACTTTAAGTAAAAGCTTATTTATAAAATAGATAGCTCTAGTTACTTAGCGAAGTATAAGTAGTATATAAGGCGGGGTTATCTTTATAATAAGGTTTATATTACTTTATTATATTTATAAGTCTTTTATTTTAATATATATAATTAACCTCTTAATAATAAATAAGCTAATTAATTAGTAAGAGAAGCTAGATTAAGAAGAGAATAAAATAAGTAATAAGATCTTTTTTCTTTATAACTAGTTAATAGAGCTTTATATAACGGTTATATAGCCTGGGTACAGGTGTAGCCAGGTTACTAATTCCTAAGGGATAAACCATAGGTTTATATTAGTAATAGGATTAGGTATATATACTTAAAGTAAGAGTATTATATTTAATAATATACTTAAAGGTATTAAGTATAACTAAGTTATATTAATAGCTAAGGTAATTAATATATAAAAAAGTACTAATAAATATATTTATATACTTATAGTTTAATATAAGAATATTATATATTAAAATAAATTATTCCTAGAACGCGGCGTCTTTAAGATATAGCATTTTATTAAGCTATATTCTTATATATAGCCTCCCTATAGCTAAGGACTATATAATTAGCTAGGTGTATTCTAGGGTTAGTAGAGTATATATAATATAATCGCTAGGGTTATAATATAATCTCCCCTCTTTATTAGGTCTCGCCCTTAAGACTTATTAACTTAGCCTATTAATTTTTTCTTAGTTAATTTAAACTTAACTCTTTTATTATTATACCGCGTGATATTTAATTATATTTCTAAGTAGTCTTCTTATAAAACTCGCTAAACCCGCGAAGTTAATAAAGAGTTAGAGTAAATTTATAAAGAATATAAGATTTTAGTATTTATTAACTCGGTTTAAAACTTTAATAATAATACTAAGATATCTTATATTTATTATTTTTAAGATAATCTTTAATATATAATATCTCTTAGCTCTAGTTAATATAATAAATATATCTAGAGTTATAAGTCTTATAATAATACTTAGGTTATATCTTTTTATAAGTCTTTTACTCTTTATATTTATATTTATTATTAATTATCTTAGTAATAATATTAATAAAATAAGAGAAGAAATTAGAAAATAATAAGGATAAAGTAAATAAGAATTTATTTAAGCTTTATAAGGAAATAATTACCTTATAATCCTATCTAGCCGCTGCCGCTAGTTACTTATCTTAGATCTATAGGATTAAGAGCTATATAAAAGTAAAGTATTCTAAGGCTACCCTCTAGGGTCTATAAGAGGTTAAATAATAAGATAATTTAATATCTATATTAAATACTTATAAGGGTATAATAATCAAGGATCTCTAGGTTAATTATATACTAAATAATATTAATTAATCTACCTTTGGGTTAAGGGAGGATTTTCTTAATATATCCCCCTTATTTAATAAGGCCCCTTTAAATATTATTATTAATAAAAGTTTTTTAAAAGGCATTATGCACTAGTAAGATATTTTAGGGGTTCTTATATATTTTCTAAGCTAAGGTAGTTTTTTTATTTAATAAAATATATTATTTTATTATTAATTTTATTTATATTAAGAATAGCTTTTATAATATATTCTTTTAGCTTATTAACTTTTATCTTTAATTTATCTTTAGTTTTAACTTAGATAATATCTTATATTAATTTAAGTAATAAAATATAAAAGATTAAATAAAGCTTAACTTTTTATAATAAGTCTAATTTATAATTATATTTTAAGATTTTTTATTTAATTTTATAAGGTCTAATATATTTATAATTAAGTTTTTTATTTTATTATTTTATTTTATTATTTTTTATTATAAGATAAACTATATCTCTCTCTAAGAAAATTAATCCCTTAATTCTCTTTTTATTAATATAAGTTATTATTTTATTTTTAATAAATTTAAGTTTTATTTATATTTCTTTATATAAGTTATATAATTAGTTATTTATAAGGATTACTTTAGGGTTAATAATAATATCTTAGGTTTATTAATATATATTAGGTATAAATTTAAAATTAATATAAACTAATATAATCTTTATATTTTTATTTATAGCTATATTATAAGCTAGCTAAGTAGCTAATAGCTTTTTAATTTAATTAGTTTATTTATAATTAATATAATATTAAAGGTATTATTTTAGTATTTAATTTATATATTTAGTTTATTTATTTATCTCTTTATAATATATTATAAAGAGCTTATAGTTAATTCCTAAGTATTTTATAAGGCTTTATTAAAACTTTAAAGTAAATAATAATCCTTAATTTATAATAATTTTAAGTAATATATTATATATTTTTATAATATAAAAATAAAAAAGATAAATAAATTCTTTTATTATTATTATTTCTCTATAAGATATAAAATAAGAAAACTTTATAAGTTTATTTATAATAATAAAGATATTATTATAAAGGTTTTATTATAAATTATACTACTATGCTATATAGCAAAAGTATAAAATACCTTATATTAAGTACTATGGCAATTAGGTTATATATATAATATAATATACCCCCTATTTTACTAAGAATATATTCCGGCGAAATATTTTCCTAGTTTTTGCTATATTCTCTCGGGATTTATTTAGCTTTTTTCCTGCCTATGGCGGGGATTAAACCTACGGCTTTTAGCAAGGCGAATGTTTTTATGCTACTAATTAGAGGTCTTTAACGGTGGAAGTTATAGGCATTACGCCTCCCTGGGCATTTTAGCCTCCCGGGCTTATAACTATTATATATTATGCCACTATGCTATATAGCAAAAGTATAAAGTACCTTATATTAAGTACCGCGGCAATTGGGTTATATATATAGTATAATAGGTTTCTAATAGCTAGTTTTTTTAATAGAGGTAATTTTATAATAAAGTTTATTATAATAAAATCCTATAGGTATTATAAGACTAAGAGTAATTATAGCTTTTTATATAATTTATAATATTATGCCTTAGTTTTTATATATAAATTATATTACTTAATAATTTTTTATATTATTTTTTTATTATAATTATCTTTTATTATTATATTTAAAGAGTTATTTTTTTATTTTAATCTTTTTAATATCTAAGCTAAGTTATTTATTAATAATATTAACTTTTTTATTTTCTTTTCCCTATATATAAATAATAATATAATTAAACTTAAAGAGGTATTTAATATAATATAATTATCTTTTACTTAGCTATTAGGTTATAGTAAAATATATAATATTCTTATAATTTATATAAACCTTAATTTTATATTTACTTTTAATAAGGTAATATTAAAATTCTTTAAAAATATTAATAATTATAAGGAATTCTTTATTATAAATAAAGTAATTAAGTTCTATTTTATATAGCTTATAAGAATAAAATATAATAAGGTATAATTATCTTTTATTATCTTATTATTTAAGCTAAGCGCCTAGTATAAAGTCTAAGGTATTAATCTTAAGTTTAATTTATTAAAATAAATTAAGTATTTTTAAAATTAACTTATTTAAGATAAATTCCTTAAGCTTAATAAATACTTCTTTTATTAATATTCTTATAATAAATATCTTATTCTTTTTAATAAGTTTTATAAGTAATTTAGCGATATATCTAAATTTCTTAAGGAATTTATAATAATAATTAATAAAGCCTAAGAAGGCTTATATTTCTTTAATATTAATTAATTCTTTTTAATCTTTAATTACTATAACTTTCTTAGGGTTTATATATATCTTATTATAAGAGATAATATATCTAAGGAATTCTATTTCTAAGGCATAAAACTTATTTTTCTTAGGTTTTATTAATAACTTAGTATTTTAAAGTATTTATAATATCTTATAGATATATTTTATATATTTTTTTTTTATTTTAGAGAAAATAAAAATATTATCTAAGTAATATATAATAAATATATCTAGATATTCTTATAATATATTATTAATTATTTATTAAAATATAATAAATATATTAATAAGTTTAAAGGGTATAATAAGGTACTTAAATAATTTATATTTTATATAAAAAATAGTTTTTTATTTATATTTTTCCTTAATTTAAATAAGGTTATAAGCTTTTTTAAGGTTAAATATTATAAAATACTTTATTTTAAAAAATTAATCTTTTAATTTATTAATAAGAAATAATAATATATAATCTTTAATTATATTAATATTAAGTATTTTAAAATTAATATAAAGTTATAATTTATTATTTTTCTTTAAAATAAATATAATAAAATATTTAATAAATAATTTATTTTCCTTAATATATTTCTTTAATATAAGTAATTATATTTTATTAAGGGAATAAAGTTTATTAAAGTTAGGCTACTTTTAGTTTATAAATTTAATTTCTAAGTTATAATATATATATTTTAAGAATTTAATTTTAAGTTTTTTTATAAAGAGTTATTTTTTTAGTAATTTTATTATATACTTATTATATTTATATATTATATTATTATTAGGTTATATATAAGACTTTACTTAGGGTTACTTTAATAAACTTTTTATTAAACCTCTACTTATAACCTTATCTTATAATATATAAGTTATCTATAGGCAAGCTTATAAGTTAATTTACTCGCTTATTAGCTTATTATCTATACTTACTTTATAAAGTAAAAAAGCTCCTATAACTATATATCTTATTACTATAACGCAGAAAGGAATATTATATCTTTAGGTCGCAAAGAGTCGCCGTATTTAATTTATTATATAAGGCCTTTAAGATATTACTCTTAATTCTTAATAAAGATATGCTAATAGCTAGTGAGAAGGACTTGCCGCTTAACTATATAATAACCAAAGATAACTAAGTTAACCCTTTAAAGGTCTAATAAAGGTCGCGAGATTACTAAGAGCTTCTTTAGGTCTAATAACTATATAAGGCTAATCTATTTTAAGTAGGCTATGGCCTTTATAAGGTTTTGCCTTAATAGTATTAGTATATTAATAGGGTATATTAATATAATTATATATTATTAAGCTTTAGCGCTTAAGTTAATAATTAGATATATATATTAAATAATTTATATAAGGGCTATTATTTTATATAGTATTTATAGGTATACCTAGGTATTATTAGTATTAGTTAAGCTATTATTATTAAAATAAAAAATAGGTTTTATTTTTATTATTATTATAAATTAATAATATATTCTTAATAAAATAAGGTTTATTAAGGTAAAATATTAGGCATAGTAGTATTATAAAGCTTATTTAAATATTAACTCTTATATTAAAAGGTATTAGGCTTAATAGCTTAATTATATTAAAAACTATATATCTCTTACTAAATTACCTTAATTTGCCCCTTAGGTATATAATAAGGTTAAATTACTTAAATAAAGGGTTTTTTTACTATTAAGGCATAGATAAAAAAGTAATATTTTAGTTATTAAAAAAAAGGTTTTATAAAGCCTTAATATTAATAAAATAAGACCTAAGAAAAAAAACCTTTATTAAGGTAAATTACTTAGGTTTTAAACTTAAGAAAATATTTTTTTAAGAAAATAAATTAAAAATATATTACTTAATAGCCTATTACTTATAATAACTTATATTAATAAAATATAATTATTTTATAAATAATAAAAAAATATTATTATTATTAATTATATAATAACTTAGAGAATAAAGCTATATAATTATAACTTTATTATAATTATATTAAATTATTTAAGTAATTTAACCTTATTATATACTTAAGGGGTAAATTAAGGTAGTTTAATAAGAGATATATAGTTTTTAATATAATAAAGCTATTAAGCCTAATACTTTTTAATATAAGAATTAATATTTAAATAAGCTTTATAATATTACTATGCCTAATATTTTCCCTTAATAAACCTTATTTTATTAAAAATATATTACTAATTTATAATAATAAAAATAACTAACCTATTTCTTATTTTAGTAATAATAACTTAAATAATACTAATAATACCTTAGTATACTTATAAATATTATATAAAATCATAGCCCTTATATAAATTATTTAATATATATACTTAATTACTAGCTTTAGCGCTAAAACCTAATAATATATAATTATATTAATATACCCCGCTAATATATTAATACTATTAGGGCAAAACCTTATAAAAGCTATAGCTTACTTAAAGTAAATTAGCCTTATATAGCTATTAGACCTAAAGAAGCTCTTAGTAATCTTATAACCCTTATTAGACCTTTAGAGGGTTAACTTAGTTATCTTTAGTTATTATATAATTAAGCAATAAGTCCTTCTTATTAGCTATTAATATATCTTTATTAAGAATTAAGAGTAATATCTTAAAGGCCTTATATAATAAATTAAATATAAT
>RZGM01000257.1:0-14266 GCA_027886205.1 Fusarium piperis | reverse complement strand
ATAATTTATTATTTATTTTAATAATTTAAAGCTTAATATTATATATTATATTAAGTATTTATATAAAATACTTTAATATTATAAATAAAATCTCTTTTTAATAATTAATAAAGTAATAATCTTAATAAAGACTTAATTCTTAATTTATAAAAATATTATATAACTTATATTTATTTATCTCTTTTAAATAATTATAAAAATTAAAAAAGACTTTTTTCTTAGCTCTTAAGATTTATTTTCTTAGTTTATAATATTCTTAATATTTTATTTTTATTAATTTATAAACTTTATATTTAATAATAATTAAACCCTTAATTTTTACTTTAAAAGTATAATTTATTAAATACTTTAGGCTTTTTAATCTTAGATATTTTAAGTAATAATATTAAATTATTACTTAAGCTTAATTAAGCTTCTTTATAATTTAAGAATTATATTATAAATATTTTATAAGGAATATAATATATTTTATTATTTTAAGAATATATTTTAATATATATTAATTATATTTATATTATAACTTATATAAGCCCTAATTATTAAGGTATTTAATAATATCCTTATTATCTTATTAATTTTATTAATATCTAAATTAATATAATTAATAAAAAATATAAGATTTATTTTTATTTTTAAATAATATATAATATACTTTAAAGTAAGGATTTATAACTTATCTTATAGGTTTTATATCTTAATATTTATATTTTTATATTTATAAATTAATAGCTATTTTATACTAATAAATATACTCTCTTTATATTAAGTAATTTTTAATAAAATAAATCTCTTAGCTTTATTAAAAATATAAATAATAATTCTTAAGTCTAAGATTAATAAGTTATATAATAAGTATTTATTACTTAAAATTAAAAATATAATTATCTTTTTTAAGATATAATATCTTAAGCTTAATAATTAATTTAATTTCTTTAATAAGTTATTACTTTATTTTTATAACCTTTTATAAAATTCTTAAATATCTTTATTTTACTTAAGATATTACTTTTATAAGTTTAATTATTTTTAAAATAAATTATATTTCTTTAAGATACTCTTTAAGAATATTACTTAATATAAGAAAAAGTCTATATATTTATAATTCTTTTTATATAATATATAATACTTTTATATTTTTAGAAATTAATATAAATACTTTATAAAGTTTTCTTTTAACTTATATATAAAAAAATAACTTTATTTTTTATCTTAAAAAGATAAATCTTAAAATATTAATTTAAAGCTTTATTTTATTACTTAATTATTTATAAACTTATTATTATTATTTTTATTTTAAATCTCTTATTAAAATTAAATAAAAAATATTAATAATAAATAAGTTTTAGTTTTAATTTTTTTTTTATTTTAATTTTATTTAATTTAAAAAAAAACCTTAAAATAATAATTTAAAGCTTTTTTTAAATTATTAAATTAAGTATTAAAATATTATATTTTTATTATTTTTTTAAGTTTTATAATTTATATTATTTTTTCTTAAATAATAATTTATTTTTCTTAATTTATTTTATTATTTAAGGCTATTTTTAATACCTTAAAATACCTTTTTTAAGCTTATTTCTTTTATAAGTTATTATTTATATTATAAATTATTTTTAAGTTAAAAAAAAAAGCTTATAATATTATTATACTTAATTAATTTAATTATAACTAATAAATATATTTTAATATAATATAAATTAACTTTTTTAATTATTTAATTAAAAATATTATAAATATTATTTATTTATTTATTATATTAATTAAGGTTATTTTAATATATTATTAGCTTTATTTTATATATCTCTTAGTTCTTTAAAATTATTTTAATAAATAAGATTATAATATATTTACCTTAAATAACTTTTATATTAGATATCTTAGTATTAATACTTATTTTTATTAAATAATTATTTATTTTAAGTTTTTTTAATTCTTTTTTATAAAAAATATTAAATTAACTTAGGTTATTAAGTTAGCCTAGCTTATATACTTATTTTATAATTATTTTTATAATATAAGATTATTTAAAATAATCTTAATTATTTAATTTACTTAAGAAATAAGTCTTTATATTTATATTAAAAGATATATTATTATAATTAAGATTTTAATATAAAGATTAATTTTATAAATTTAATATTTATTTTAATAATTATAATTACCTTAAAAAAGCATAGCTTTAAGACTCTTAATTATTAAAACTATATTAAATAAATTACTTAATTAAATTTATTTAATTAACTCTTATTTCTTTTTTAAGCTAATGCCTTGCGCTATTTTTATTTAAATTATCTTTTATTATATAATTTTATCTTTATATATTTTAAGGTTTATCTAATATAAATATATTATAAAATCCTTTATATATATTTATATATATATAACTGCTTTGGTTTAATAGTTTTTGCTACGCGTCTTACTATAACTATGCTTTAGTGCTAATAGTTATATATATATAACGCCTAGTTACTCTTTATATAGCCTTTATATTAGTGCTTTTAATCTCTTAGCCTATTTCTATCTTTTCTTATTAATTATATAAGCTTTAAAAGGAATAAAAATACTAGCTATTACTACTTTAATATTACTTATTTCTCTTTTATTTAATATATTAATTCTAAAGACTTACTACTTTATAATCTTTTATTATCTAACTTATTCTTTATAATACTTCTTAATAACCTTAGCCCCCCTCTTATCTAAGAGGCCTTATCTTAATATATATCTATCTTAGACCTCTTCCTTCCTAGTTTTATAAATATCACCAGTGCTACTAGTTAAGCCCTTAATAGTAACCTAACTAGCTATACTTAGCTTATATATCTCTTTATCTTAATTGCGTTCTTAAAGCTATATCTTTTCAATTTAAGAGATTAGTTTATCTAATACTATAGTTAATCACTGAAATTAAACCTATATAGTCTAGGCTAACCCCTAAAGCAATAATAATCTATATTAAATAATTAGACAAAATATATAAGATAATATAAACCTAGGTTATATCTCATTAATTAGATAATGCTACTTATTCTATGCTCGCTAAGATTTAAACAAAGTAAGATTTAATATATAAGAAATACCTTAAAGGGAAACAGGCTCTTAAGTATACCTTATAAGAAGGATTCTTTTTCTTTTAATATAAATATAATATACTTTACTATTAAATTATAATAATAAAGCATAGTTACTATAGAGAAGATTAAATCTCTATTATCTATATTAGTTAATCTTTAATCTTAAAAAATCTCTTAAAAGAATATTAAATTATATATCTTAATAAATTAAAAAATAAGATAATTATCTATAGGTATCGCGATAAATACTAGAGAAAGGAGAAAATAATAGCTACTTAGCCTCTATTAATAGTTATTTTTAATAAGTAATAAAAGAAACCTTTAATTAAGGATATTTAAGATTTCCTTAACCCTAAAACCAGATACTAATACTCTAACTATTTAATCCCCTATAAGTAAGGATACCTCCTTTATAGGCCGCCTAAAATAAGGAAATCTAGTTTTAGCTTATTAATTGCTAGTAAATTAGATATAGATATTTATATTATTAATATCCCTAGTATAAATAATTAAATACTAAAGAGTTTATTTATTAACCTCTTAGAAAGATATATTATCCTATTAGAGGATATTAATATAGCTAGAGCTATATATTCTAGGGACTCTAACTTAAAAGATTTAGATAATAATATAGATATAAGGCTAAAAAGAAAAAGGTTTATTTTTTTAGGCTTACTAAATATCCTTAATAATATTACTTCTTAAGAAGACTAAGTCTTTATTATAATTATTAATTATTGTAAAAAGTTAAACTAAGTATTAATATATCTTAGCTAAATTAATATAAAGGTTAAGTTTTAGCTTATTAATAGAGGCATTATTAAAGATATTTTCTATTTTATATTTAAGGAACTAGAAAAGTAAAAGGAATATAAAAGGGTAATAAAGAGTTAAGCAAATGAATTTACCTTAAAGGTACTAGGGTCTAAGTTTAATCTAGCGGAGATTATATTATATCTTCTGCTATATAGGTCTTACCCGGCTATTATAGTAGAGGACTATGGCCGATGGGTAGAGGGTCTCCTTAAGGAGAAGCAAGGCAAGAGAGGCTCGCTAAAGTATAGCAATAGAAATCATTATACTTAGAGCTAAGGCCAAGGGGAGTTTTATTAGTCCCTACTATATTTAGTCTACCGCTATAAAGGATAAGTAATTCTACTTATTACTCTGTGATACCTGATAACCCTATCGGCATAATATTAGAGACCTTAGCCAAAGACTCGTAAAGATAGCGTAACCTAGTCCGCTTAAGCATATGGGTGACTTTGGTCCTGGGCGATTGCTGTGTTTATCTATGGCCTATTACGATTCCGCGACTCCTAAGACTAATAACTAACGAGGGGTAGAGGTATATAACTATCTTTATATTAGTTCTTTTATTTTATTAATCACGCGCTATCTAGTATAATAGACCTATTTCTTATTGCGGTTTTTATTTATAAATATAAATAAGACCTAGAATCCCTTTATTATTATGCCTTAATACTAGGTATAAACTTACTTTTATTTAATTTATTTTAATTATAATAGAAAATCTTACTTAATATCTAATTACTAAGACTTATCTAATATCTAGCTTTCCTTTTTTCTTTATTTACCTTTTTGCCTTACTTAAGGGCATTTATTTATAATTATAAGAGATACCTTTATTATAGTTTTAAATATTATTAATAATAAGATAGAGTATATTAGAAATAATAGCCTTAATCCTCTTTTCTTTTAAGCATAGCTAGCCTAGCGAGCTTCCTAAGTTTCTTATAAGATTTATCCTAACTATCTTAGATATTATATCCTTCTAAGGCGCTATTATACTTTAGGTCTATTAAACTCTTTAATAATAAGTATATCTTTACTAATATAATAATTAGATTATAGTAATTATTTATTTATTTATAGTTAATAGTAGGATAGAATTTTAGCTAAAATGTTACGGTTATGATTTCTAAGGTCATGAAAAGCTAGGTAGGCAAAATAGTTGTATTATACTGAAGCTTGCCAAATCTAAGATGATAGAGGCTGTGGCGAAAGACAAAGGATTCCTTTAAGTATCCCCGCCGAAAGGTCAGTGGCACGTGAGTCCATTATTTTACCGGTCCGAACAAAGCAGCGTAATATAAAATGCCTTTTTATACTTAAATAAACTAAAGTAATAACTATTATTATTTTTATTATAGTTCTAGGGATTTTAACTTCTCCTTAAGTTACTTATATTAGATTATTTATTTCCTAAGCTATTATTATTAGATTTATATTTTTTGCTTCTTAATAAGTATTATCTAAGGGGATATTAAAGTTAATTATTAATTATTTATTAATTCTAAGTCTATTTCTTATCTTAGTCTTAGTATTATTACTAGGGCTCTTACTTATTAGATACTATATAGCCTTAATGCTCCTATAATAGCTCCTTTATATTATAAGCTTAGTCCTAGGTTATTAACCTCTAGATGCCTAATACTAGAGGTATTATTAAGTAGGTGAAAACTCAGAGCTTAAGATAAATCTAAGTTACTAAAGCCTTAGTAACTCTACTTATAATAACTAATCTTTAATAAGTCTAAGTAATAATTAAGCGCTTCTTATTAACCTAGCCCTATTACTACCTATAATTATAGCCTTTAATAATAAACTCTAGTTATCTAATAATAGGAAAATTATTAGTTTTATAGTCTTATAGCTATTAATAGCATAAATAGATATAGTATCTTTAGAGCTTATATATTTATTATAGTAAAGGATAGAGCAGCGGGGTAAAGAATAGAATTAAATACTTACTTTTATTCTATTAATATCTAAAATTCTCTAATTCTCATAAAACCTACTCCCCTTCTAATATGCCAGAAGAGATAGCTACTATGGCGCGAGTGCCGGGGATCGCTTAGTTTAACGTCGGACCCACCCCAACCAACCACCCCCTCCAACCGACCACCTTTTCCCACCCTCCACCACTATAACGCGATATCTTCAACCCGTGTTTTCTTATGTAATATTAAAGCTATCGCTAATCCGACTTTAGATTTAGAATTATTATACCTAAATAGATTAAAAAGAATATATAAGATATATTAGTGATATATATGAGCGGTATTTCTATTAATAAATCTACTGAGGCCTATGGAATTCTACCCTTAACCTTTAAGAGCTAGCTTTACGGCAATATCTCATAAAAAGAGGTTAATAAGAACTAATAGAAGCTTATGCTACGGTAAGAAAGGAAGCTTCGCGACTAGGTCCTTATCCAATATGAGCTAGGGGCCCCAGTTATACATAGGCAAGTCAAGGAATTCGCAAGCAAGGTTACCCAGCGCAATAATCACGAAGACAGGGTTAGTAGGCATTAGGTTAAGTATTTTCTAGACTATAATCTAGAGATTAAGATAATAAAAGGCAAGAAGATTAATTCTAATTAATTTAAAGGTGCCTTAATTAAGCTTATAAAGGCATTCTTTATACTTCTTATAATGCCAAAGATATATATAATAAAGTAGGAAAACTGGTATAATACTAATAAAGTTGGGATAATAGAGGGAATTAGTCTTAATAGTCTAGTCCTTAAGAACTTAGAGAAGAAGATAGCCCTTCTTAAGTAGCCTAGCTCATGATCTTAGATTTTAATTCTTAAGTATATCTCGGTAATTAAAAAAGTCCTAATGCCTTTAGTAATCTTTAAGGGGAAATTAGTCCAATAGTAGTAGTTCCCTGAGAACCTTAATTTCCTTAATAGCTAGAATTTCATAGCCTCTAAGAAAGGCTAGACTAATAACCAGTATTATATATCCAGATAACACGGGTCCCGTTATATAACTAATCCGGCTCTATAAGAGACGAATCCAGCGGCCTTTAGATAGAAAAGGAATAACTTAATATATATATATAATTATACTTATACCTTATACTTTGCCTTATATTTATGCCTTGCTTTTAATAATAGAGCTACTAGAGTTAGCCTCTTACCCTCTGCTTTTAGTAATACTTAGACCTCTTATTAGAGTTAAGAGATCTATAATAATTAGTAATAATTAAAGCTTCTTTTAGCTTAACCTATGCTTTATTTAATAAACCTATTATTAAAAATAAATAAAGCACTAAAAAAAAGCCTAAAATCTCTTTTTATACTAAATTATTTTAAATTATTATCCCCTTTATTAGGCTAAATAAAGTTAACCCTTTTTATAATAACTCTAAGTTTCTTAGTTTAAGACCTTTTTAAGTAAACTATATACTTAATTATAATAAGAGCTCTAATAAAAGTAAAACTCACGGAAAATAACCTTAGCTATCTTTAATAAATCTAGACCTTTTTCTTATAAAACCTAATATTTAAATATAAAAAACGCATTCTTATAGACCTAGTTATACTTAAAGACCTCATTAAGCTTTCTTATTAGAGAATTAATAAATATAATATTTTCCTTAAGGAACTAATACTAATTATAAAATTACCCCCTTATTATTAAAATATAATAAACCTATATATTATTAAAGAAGCCTAAGAAATTATAAAGAAGATAATTAAGAGAGCTAGATATAAAGGAGTATTATTATTAAAAGATAAATACTTAATATATATATTATTAATAAATATAACTCTTAAACTACTAGAATTACTTATAAGATTACTAGAAATACTTTAGTCTATAAGATAAAAAAAAGCTAAGAAATTAATAATTTTATTAAACCTAAGAAAATAAAAAACCCTAAATTTATTATTTCCCTTAGAAATTATATAAAATATTAGAACTAATACCTTAATTACTAAATCTCTTATTATTAAACCTATACTAAGTTATTATCTTTTATTAAATCTAATATTAAGATAATAAAATTATTTAAATATCTACTAGCTAAGTATATAAGTAAGATTATAAAAAGAACTAAACTTAACCCTAATAAATCTACTTTTAATACCTAATATAAATTTAATAGAATTTATTACTAGGGGTCCTAAAGCCTAGCCCTTAATAAGGGTTATAAGCTAAGAAGGACTAATATTATAAGGATTATAGAGTATAATTTAATAAACTTTAATTTTAAATAAGATAAGGCAAAAAATTAAGGAAATATATTAGTGCTCTTTAATAATAAGATATATACTTAAACTTATTAAAAAAGGCTATAGACTTAAGCTAGAGAAAATAAAAACTATTAGCACCTAAGTAAGCCTAAGCGCTTTTTACTTAATAGGGATATAGGCATTATTTACCTATATATTATACCTATAGTTATAGAGACTAAAAGTGGGCAATAGAATGCAATACTTAATATAATAGCTACTACTCTTACTATAGGTTATGCCTCTAGGATACCCCTAAGAATAAATAAGTATCTACCCTTAGCCACTATATTTAGCACCTTTCCTTCTAGAGTTATAACTAATACTATTAATAATAATATTAGTTATACCCCTTTATTAAAAACCCCTATAAGCGAGTTATCCTTTCTAATAACTAATTATAATAAAATAGCCATAGATAAGGGAACTATTACTAAGGTATTTTACTTTATTAAAATTTATACTAAACCTAATAATAAAAACCTATTAAGAACCTAGTAAATAAAATATTAAAAGAAATAAAAGTATTAGCTTTAAGTTAATAAATATTAGTTTATTTTAGCTAAACCTACTATTAAAAGATAAATCTAAAGACTCTTTATTTAAAATCTTTTATAATAAAACTATTATTATCTTTATAGATACCTATTTATAAGTAGATTTTATCTACTTATATATAAAAAGAAATAGCCTATAGTAAGTTACTTTTATTAAAGAAAATACTTAGAGACTTATTAGAGGTAATATATTAATATAATAATAAAGACTTTTTAATAAAAATAAGTAATAAACCTATATTATATTAATTAATACCTTCCTTAATACTATTAAAAATAAATTTAATATAAAACTTTAAGAAGCTTTAAAATAGCTTAATTAAGCCTATTTTAATATTAAGGATATTAAAAATAACTAATCCCTTTAGGACTTCTTAATAAGGATATTTAATATATCTAGAGTAATAGGCAAAGTATCTAACCTTAAGCTACTTATTTATTTTTACGCTAAATTATACTTAAAACTCTATTAACTCTATAAAGCCCCTATTATAATTAATAAATAATTAAAATATATTAATATAATAAATAATAAAAGAAAGACCTTAAGAGAGAAACTAAAAGAAGCTTATAAAAAGAAACCTAAAACTAAGGGTAAGAGGACCTAAATTAAGGGTAAATAAGCCTATCTTATTAAAGAAAGAGATAAGGAGGAGATAGAGCTAGAAGAGATAGTATTATAAAATAATAATAGGCTATAGAATTAGGGGTAATGGGATTAAAATTAATTATTATAGGGGGTAAGACTTAGAGAAATTAAAGATAATATATATAATAATTAACTCTAATTATAATAATTTAATAACCTAAATTAATAATAAAGAACTTAGAATTACTAAGAATTATAAAGGGAATAAAAAAAAGAGGCTATTAAGCTAAAATTAAAATAATAAAAAGAGGCTTTATCTTAAGAATTATAAAATTAGGGCGCCTAAGGAATTAACTAAAGGGAATTAAACTAAAACTACTATAAAGTAAGAAACTAAGACTAAAATAAGCAAAATAGGGACTATAATAAATAGAATTAAAGAAGGCTAAAAAGAGTATATCTTATAAATAAAAAATCCTAAAATAAAGAAAAAATAAAAAAAAGTAATAAAAATACCTTTTATTATATTAAAATCTTAAATAATAATATAAAATCTTATTATATTATAAAATAAAAAGATAATATTAATTTTACTATTAAGAATAATTAAGTTATTAAAGTAATTAATAGACCTAACTTTAGCTATTAGCTTAATAAAAGAACCTTAATATACCTCTAAATCTTACTTACCTTTAAAGAAATAAGGGATACTAAAACCCACTAAGTATACTATAATATTAGCGCCTTAGTTATTATAATTAATAAGAAGTAGCTTATAAAATATAATAAGAAAGTAATATAAAAAGACTAAGAATTAAAAATACTTAGTAATATTAGAAAGGTTATTAGTATTATATAATTAGCTACTTTTGATTTTTATTTACTTAGACTTATTTAAGGAGTAAAGGTTAAGGCATACTTTATTATTAAAGTTAATATAATTAATTACCTTAGCCCTCGCATACTACTTAGGATAAGGTTCTTATATAAATATAAGGCAAAGATTAATTTTATTAACCTAAGTATTTTTTTTAGATCTATATATAGCATAGTTATTAAAAGAGAAATCTTTAAGAAAAAGACCTTTATTTTTAGCTAAGTAATAAGAAGTGCTTATATAGTTATAATAAAAAAGGGCAAAATTATATTTCTCTTAATTAAATATAAGAATTTCCCTAGAACTTATAGATTAAATAAGGAAAATAAAGCCTTTTATTTTAAAAAAAAGAATAAGCGCGCTTTTAATAGTATTATTAATAAAACTACCGCTAAGATAATTATCTTTTATAATAATAATAATAAAGATATCTAGATCTATAAGAGATAACTTCTTAGCTATATTTATAATTATAAGGGTAATAAGATAGCTAATATTATTACTAGCCTATCTAGAACTATTAACTTCTTAGATATAATTAGCTAAGACTTTAATTTAAGACTAAAAATTTATAATTTACTTATAATTAGATCTCTCCTAAGGGATATAGTAGGGCTTACTTTAGAAGATAATAAAGGTAACCTAAGTTATATTAATGCTAGATTATTAAACTATAGTATTAGCTATCTAAAAGATATCCCCTTAATAAAAAATAATTTTAAAGTTAAAATCGCTAAACTTAATAATAAATAAATAATAAAACTCCTTAAGTTAATAAATAAATATAATATTTATAGGGATAAAGGTATTATCTTTATACCTAAAGAGAAAAAAATAAAGATTAACTTAATTAAAGGATAATAGAATTAAAAAAGAACTATTAAAGCTTACCTAATAGGAATTAAAGACTACTACTTCTTAGATAAAGTCTATAAAAAACTCTATATAATAAGAAAAATATATTACTTAGATAAGCTAATACTAATTATATGCCTTATATTTATTATTTAGAAAACCATAGATAATAAGAAAAAGAGTAAAATTATAATTAACTTATAACCCTTAAATAATATTATAGTACCTAATATATACCCCTTATTAAATTAAGAGGATATTATAGTAGATATAAGGGGAAAGAAGTTTTTCTTAATATTTAATAAAACTAGCTTTTTCTATTAACTCCTAATTTATAATGCCTATTATAACTAAATAATAATTATATCTAACTAAGAGCTAGAGATATTTAATATAGCCCTTATAGGATTTAAGAACTCTCTTACCTTTAGCTAATAATTTATAAATAATATATTCTTAGAATACTACGCCTTTATATAAGTTTATATTAATAATATAGTTATCTTTTCTAATATATTTAAAAAATACCTTAAATACCTTAAAATTATATTTAAATTACTTAATAAAAACTAACTTAAGATTACTATAAATAAATCCTTTATAAGATATAATATAATTAAGTTACTTAGTTATATTATTAATAGAGATAATCTATATAAAACCTAAGACTAACTTAATGCCTTTATAAAAATAATATACTTAATTAACCTTATTGCCCTTAAGACTTATATTAAGATAGCTAAATACCTTTAAAAAGGTATATTATAATATAATATTTAGATAAAACCCCTCCTTAAATAAAAGACTTAGCTATTATATAAGACTAAGGTAATATTAAAACTATTTATTAAAGTATTAAAATTAATTAGAAGACTAAAGGCTTTAGTAATTATTTTTATACTTATAAAGAAAAAAAAAAAGGTATTTAATAAAATATAATAATTTTTAATAAAGTAGTTTATATTTTAGTATTATAACTTAATAAAACTATTATTCTTTAAGATTAATATATATAAAAATAGTTTTAGGCTTTTTATTTTTTAAATTAAGAAAAACTAAGATAAAGAATTAATCCCTAAGAAAGATATTCTAAGTAATAAACTAAAACCTATTAGCTTCTTCTCTTACCTAACCTCCGCGGTAAAAGCTAGATATAGCGTGACAAAGGCTAAAGTAATAGCCCTAGCTTAGGCAATTTAAAAGATAAGGAAGCTTATATAATTTAGCTAATAATTAATAAATATTATTATAGATTATATAGTAATTAAGGGAATTATTATATATATCTCCTTAAAGATAATAGATTTTAATAAAATTAACCTAAAACTAATTAAAGTTATTAATTATTTATCCTAATTTAAGCTAAAAATCTTCTATATTCCTAGGGCACTTAATATAATCTTAGATACTTTCTTAAGGCTACCTATAGAGGACTAATTAATAAGATAAGCTATTAAAAGTAGCTTTAATAAACTAGACTTTATAGTTATATTAGTAAAAATAGGTTTAATATAGATTAATATAACCCCTAAATTCCGCTAATAAATCATATAGGGATATAGTAAAGATACTAAGCTAGGATATATATAGGACTATATTAGGGATATTTAAAGCTAAGAGTATAGAAACTAGCAATAAAAGGCAATCCCTTTCTAACCCTAGGAACTTTTAGAAGACCTCTTATATTATATAGGATATAAAGGGAAATAATAACTATATATCCTATGCCCTCTTATTAAATTAATCCTTAAGATTATCTATAATAATAAATACTACTTTAAAATTAATTATATAATATAAGAGCTAGACCTTATCTATTTCTACTAAATATTAAAAATAATCTATAATTATATTACTTATTACCTAATATACTATAAAAATATAATTAATAAAAAGCTAATTTAAGGAAAATTATAATTAATTATAATAATACCTTAACTATTTTATATAATTATATTTAACTTTATTATAAACTTACCTAAGGTCTTAGCCATAGGAATAATATAGATTATAGCTAGGCATAATAAACTTAATTACTTAGCCCCTATTAATTATATCTTCTTAAAAAAGATAATATTATTAATAAGGTATATATTATATATAGCGGAAGAATAAGTAATTATATTTCTATAAATGCTATTCTTATTAGATTAAGGTATCTTAGTTTATATTATTAATAACTAAGATCTAAAATTTATATCTTAGATCTAGAGAGTAATTTTTAAATTCCTTAGAGTTAATTTCTTTATATTAGCCGCCTATTACCCTTAAACTAATAAAATCTCTAAAAGGAAAAACTAAATAATAAAAATAGCGATTAGATATTATATAGCTATAAATCTAAATACTTTATAGCTAGCCTTACTATTATTACTATAATATAACCTTAATAACGCGGTATTTAATATAATTAAAAGAGTGCTAAATAACTTAATTTATAGATTTAGATTATAAGGATTTATTAATATAATAACTAGCTTTAAAATTAAGAAAAAAGAGATTAATAATTAGGTATTAAAGGTATTATATAAAATCTATTATAAGAAGGCTAAGTTCCTTATTAATATATTAATATCCTTAATAAAGATTAAATATAATATAAAGTATAAAGAAATTAATATTAATAAAGGCAATATTATTTACCTATGGCTATATAAGGGATATTACTTACCTAAGAAGTTAAAAAAGAAATAGTTATTAATAAGGGCTAGATTATATAAAGTTATCCGCAAAATTAGCTATTAAGTATTTAAACTTAACTTCCCTAAGTATTAAAAGGTATATTTAATTATTTTAGTTATATATCTATAGAAATTAGCATAAGGGGAAGACCTATATTAATATATAATTCTATTACTTACTTTAGTTATAATTAATAATAAAGAAATTATAAATTACTAAGAGATAAAAAAAATTATATAATAATAAATTAAATAAAAGAATAAAAAGCTATACTAAGATCTATTAATAAGATAAATTAGCTTTATAGCAAAAGATAATAATTAGATCTTTAAACCTAAGCTCTAAGTTATAGCGAGAAGCATAGTTAAGGTATAAAAGAAATTAAATCCTATTAATTAAAGCCTTAAATTTAAGAAAAAAAAAAGAATAATACCTAAGTCTTTTAAAGAAAATAAAAAATAAAGAATTAAAGATATATAATTTAATAAGATTAAAATATATAAGACTATAAACCTTAAATAATAATTTTTCTTTTATTAAGTATTACTTTTTTATTAAATAATTATTTCTTAGCTAAAA
>RZGM01000256.1:0-14491 GCA_027886205.1 Fusarium piperis | reverse complement strand
TTATAGATAACTTATATATTATAAGATAAGGTTATAAATAAAGGTTTAATAAAAAGTTTATTAAAGTAACCCTAAGTAAAGTCTTATATATAACCTAATAATAATATAATATATAAATATAATAAGTATATAATAAAATTATTAAAATTATTACTTATTATTAAAATATAATAATATAATAAAATAAATAAAGGAATTATTTTAATAATAATTAATAATAAAAATAATTAAAAAATAACTTAAATAAAACCTTAAGGAATTTTTAATAATTACTTAAAGGTTTAAAGTTTTAATTATAAAGAAACTTAAAAGATAAATTAAGAAATAAGCTTAAATATTATATATATAAAAGTATTAAATACCTTTTATAATTTTACTTAAAATAATAAAGACTTAGATAAATAATATAAATAAAAAATAATAAATAATTAATAATATAGCCTAGGTATTAATAAAAGATAATAATATCTAGGCTAAGCTATGCCTTAATATTATAATTATTATTTATAATTAAAAATATAAGGAAATAAAGGTATATTTAGATATATTAGTAATATTAAATTATATAAGTAAAGAATTTATAAAGAAATAAGAATTTTAAAGCCTTAATAAAGTCTAAGAATCTTATAAAATAATAAGAAAAAATAAATTAAAAGTTTTCTATAAATAATATATCTTAATTATTATAATTAATTACTAGGGATATATAAAGTAATTTAATTATATTTATATAAGTATTAAAGAGATAGTAATATTATAAGGAAATAATATCTTATTTTTAATATTTATTATTTATAATTATTTTATTATAATTAATAAAAAAAAAAGACTTTAATAATTTAAAAAGAAAATTAATAAGACTAAGATATTATTAATATAAAAATTTTATAAAAAAGTAAAAAACCTTAAATAAGTTTATCTTATTACTTTTTATAAGAAATTATATTTATTACTTAATAAAGAACTTATAAAATTATTAGAAAATTTTATATTATTACTAGAGATTATAAATAAGAGAGAGGTCTTTAGTTATAAAAAAGTAAGCTAATTATTAAGATATAAGGGAATTAATTATATGATTAACTTAATAAAAGGCAAAGACCCGCCTTATAGCTTAATTTACCCCCTTTCTTATATTAAATTCTAAGAGCTTTAAGAGTATTTAATTAATAATATTTAAAAGAGATATATTAGGGCCTTAAAGAGCCCTATAAGGGCCTTAATCTTTTTTATTTTAAAGAAAAATAAAGGACTTTGCCTCTATATAAATTATAAGGGTCTTAATATTAATATTATTAAGAATTATTACTCTCTCTCCTTAATTTTAGAGATTATTAATAAGATATAAGAGATAAAATACTTTTCTAAGATTAATATAAAAGATATATATTATTATATCTATATTAAAAAAAGAAATAAATAGAAAATAATATTTTATACTTATTATAATTACTTTAAGTATTTAATTATATTATTTAGCCTTATAAATATACTTATTATTTTTTAATATTATATTTATTAAGCCTTATATAAACTTCTTAATATAGTTTATATAGTTTATTTAAATAATATTTTTATTTATTTAAAAGATAAAGAATCTTATATAAAGGCTATTAGGGAAATATTAAATAAGATATAAAAGACAAAGTTATATATAAAGCTATTAAAATATTTCTTTTATTAATAAAAAGTAAAATTCTTAGGGTTTATTTTATTAAGTAAAGGGATTTTAATAAATCCTTAATAAATAAAAATAATTACTAAATAGCTTAAATTTATAACTTATTAAGAAATTTAAGTCTTCTTAGGATTTTATAATTTTTATAAATACTTTATTTATAAGTATTCTTATATTATAAAATTACTTATAAACCTTATAAAGAGAAATATAAATAAAAAAAAACTAAAAAAATATTATTTAATTAATAAAAAAAAAGTAATATTTTATTAAGTTATTATAAAGTTTTAAAAGGTATTATTATTATAGTATTTTAACTTAATAAGATTAATATAAATAAAGATAAATATATCTAAAGTAATAATAATAAGTATCCTTTTATAACTTAATAACTAAGGAAAATAATACTTAATTACCTTTTAATTAAAGAAATTTAATTTAATAAAACTAAATTATAATGCCTTAGATTAAGAAATAATAGCTATTATTTAATTATTTAAATATTAATAATATTACTTAGAAGAGGTATTAAATTAAATTAAAGTCCTTAGTAATTACTAAAACCTATAAGTATTTATAAAGACCTTAAAACTTAATAATTAATAAGTAAGATAATATATTTATTTTATATTATATAATTTTATAATTAAATATTATAAGGATAAAATAAACCTTATAAATACTTTATTAAGACCTCTAAGATATATCTTAAAAGAGAATTAAAGTCTTAAATTACTTAATATACTTAGAAATAAAATAAATAAAATCTAAGCTCTTATAAAAGCATAAATAAGATTAATAAGGCTAGATATAAAGTTTATATTAGGAGTATTAAAGTCTTAAGCCTTAAGAAAAGCTAAGTTAAATAAGATATCTTTATAAGAAATAAAATTCTTAGCTTAATCTTAAGAAAATAATATTAAAAATATATTTAACTTAGAATAATTTAAGAATAAAGTAAAAATAAAGCTAAGTATTATTAAGTTTATTTTATTAAAAGTAATTAAAATAATATTAATAAGTAAATTATTAATATAAGTATTATTATTAAGTTTACTTTTAGAATTAATTAAGGTAACTTAAAATAATAATTTTAAGGAAATTATAAGAAAATATAATAAAGCCTAAAAAAAAGAAAAAGAAAACCCTAATATATAAATTATAAGAGAAAATAGCCTTTTATTCTTTAAAAACTAAGTATATATCTTAAAAGACCTTATATTTTAATAAAATATCCTTTATTTATATTATAAAGACTTATTAATAAGATACTTTAGTATTAAGAGAATTATTAAACTTCTTAAGAGAAAATTCTATTAAGAAGCTATAGAGACTAATATTAAAAAATATATATAGACTTATATAATTTATTAAGGGGTAATTACTAAGAGGTATTACTTATATAATAAGTTAAAAAACTTATTAATTTTATATTAACTTATAATTAAATTATCTATAGACTTTATTATAAGGTTACCCTTAGTAATATATAAAAACTAAGAAGTTAATATTATTTTAATTATTATAAATAAATATATAAAATATATTATATTCCTCCTTATTAATATAATAATAATTATAATAAATCTTATTAAACTTTTTTATATAGAGGTAGAGTTATATTATAAAGCCTTATAAGGAATTATTATAAATTAAGGGCTTATCTTTATAAGTAAGTTTTAATTAAAATTATATTATATATTATAAATTAAATAAAGGCTTTTAATAATATTTTACCCCTAAATAGATAAATAAATTAAATATATAAATTAAATTATTAAATATTATTTATAATACTTTATAATAGATTATTAAGAAAGGTAGCCTATATTATTATTAATAGCGTAATTCGCCTATAATATAGCCCTTAATAAGATAATAAGAATATTTCTTAATAATATACTTATAGGCTATAAGCTAGACTTTTACTTATAATTAGATATTAATTCCTTAATAAACTAAGTCTTAGAGGTAAAGGTATAATTAAAATAATTATAAGAAATTAAAATAAAACTTTAATAATCTTAGAAAAGAGTTATTAAAAGATAAATAAAATACTATAATTCTTATTATAAACCTATAGAGTTTAACTAAGGAGATCTTATAATATTTTCTATAAAGAACCTTAAATTAAAAAAAAATAAAAAAAAATTATTACCTTATTATATTAAATTATTTAAAATCCTTAAAATAATTAAGAAATAAATATATTATTTTATTTTATTAAATAAATACTTATAACTTTATAATATCTTTTATATTAATTTCCTTAAGCCTTAGGTAAAATACTAAGGATAAAATAAAGAAACTTTATTAATATTTAACCTTAAAGAAAATAAAGAAAAATATAAAATTAAAAGAATTAAATAAAAAAAAATTAAGAGTTAAATTTATTTTTTAATAAAATAAAAAAAATAACTAATAAAATATAATTAATAAGTTAATAAAAAAGATATAAAATATATATAAGGTATTATTAAGGAATAATAAGAAATTATAATAAAAATAAAATAAAAAAAGGAAAAAATATAAAGAATTAATAATAATAAATATATTAGAAAATTTATTAAGTTAAATAAATAATAATTATTATAGGTATTTATAAACTTAATTAAATTATTAGATTAAACCCCTTAAATACTAAAGAAATTATATTAAATAAATAAGAAAATCATAGGCTATAAAGGTTAATAAGCCCTTGCTCTTACTTAGGGAGGTAATTTTATAGAGTAGCCCGAGAACTAATATTATTATTAAGATAAATAATAGCCTTAATCTTATAATAAAAGGTAGCTTATATAATAATCTAAGTAATATACCTATAGTTAAAGAGATATAAATAAAGAGTCTAAGAATAGCGCTAATAAAGCTAGATAATATTAAGCTAAGAAATTATTAATAAAAATATATAGAAAACCTAGGGAAAGATAATACTTATAGTAATTATATAAGGAGCTTAAAAAGTAATAATAAGCTAAGTATAATAACTAGTAATAATAGCCTTATATATAGATATAATACTTTATAATTAAGAAAGAATTAATATATTATAATAAAAGGCTAAAGAAAATATAACTTATATATATAGACTTCTTTATCTTAATTAACTTATACTTAGAATAATAAGTAATCTTAATAATACTAAAAGCTTAATAAAAATAATTTAAAATAATAATAAAATAATAAAAAGTAATAATATTATAAAAATAAAAATTAATAATATTATTATTAATATTAAGTATAATAATCTTAATATAAATATTATTAATATATATAAATATATAATAAAGCTTATAAATATTACCCTTAAGAATTATAAAGGGGCTTTATTAAGAATTAGCTAGGGTCTCCTTAAAGGGAATATATTAAAAAATAAGAAAGAAAAATATATACTTATAATAGCTATCGCTATCTTTATTATACTTAATATAATAAAAAGAGGCAATATCCTTATACTTATATTTAATTAATAGTCTTTTAAAAAGATATATCTAAGGATTATTAAAGTTAATAAATTTAGTCTTATTTTCTATTATAAAATAGAAATACTTTATATATTAAGTATTAATATTAATAAAATTAATATAATTAATATAATTAATCTTCTTATAAAAAGCTAATATATTAATAAAGAAATAATAAGAAATTAAAAAAATATAAATAAAGAAATACTTAGAAGAATATAATAATAATAAAATTAAGTAAAAAAAAATATAATTAATAAAATATTATTATATAAGAGATAGGACTAATTATTATAAAAATAATAAAGAAATCCTTTCTTATTATTATAATAAATAAAAAGAAATTAAGGCTTTATTATTAATAAAAAAAAAGCTATTACTATTAATAGCCACTAGCTATCTAATAGTATTAAAGAAATAGCTAATATAGACCTACTTCTAGCTAAGATATCTAGTATAGAGGGGGGGGATAGTTATTATATTACTTTATTTAGACCAGTAAAATAATAGACTTATATGCTATTAATCTTTTAGCGGGGATACTTAAAGGAATCCTTTATCTTTCGCCATAGCCTCTATTATCTTAGATTTAGTAAGCTTTAGTATAATATAACTATTTTGCTTACCTAGCTTTCCGTGACCTTAGAGATTATAACTATAATAATTACCTTCCTAAGTAAAGAGGATTAAACTACCTTTATCTTAGTCCTAGGACTAAAGACTAAGAAGCTTAGTCTTACCTTAGATTAAATATTAATTATATTAGTCTTAATATCTCGCCTAAGTATATAAAATATACTTATTAATACTTTCTTATATATTAATTACCTTAGCTATTAATATAACTTAGTTATACTTAATACCTTAAGTATATTACTAGATATAATACTCTTATATTTAAGACTATGCGCTTAATCTTATTACTAATATAAACCTATAGTTTATCCCTTAGGAACCTATGCCTTATTTACTTTAGTATTTAGATTATATAATTATTATAATGCTTTTATTTAAGTAAAGTTCTTTAGCGGCTTCTAAGTAGGCTAGATATAAATTTTCTATTTTATAAGGATATTTTAGCATTTCCCTTATCTTAATATATTCTTCGCTACTATAATTTCCTTTACTTAGTATTTCTTAATCTCCTCTTTATTAGAGTTTATTATTATAAGTTCTAGGCTTAGTTTAGATTTAGTAAGTTCTTAGCTAAGAAGTAAATTAATTATTACCCTCTTTATTAAGTTAATATAAAATATTAAGTAAATATTATAAGGGATATCTAATTTTATTATTAATAGTATTAGTATACTAATAACCTTATACCTAGCTATAACCTAGTCTAATTTCTAACTTAGGCGGTTAATCTTTATATTATATAGACTTAGCTAAACCTTATCTCTAATCTAAAACCGCTCCGCGGGCTATTATAAGCTTGCTAGGGACTTGTATTTCTATTATTGCGTAAAAGCTATAGTAGCCTGCGTAAGCTCTATGCCTATATATAGATACTCGAGGAAGGTAATTACCCTCTTCTTTAGTAATATTTTACTTCTCTCTATAATTAATATACTTTATATCGCCTCTAGGTTAAACCTATATAATAGCTTATTTAAGCTTACCCTTATAATTAATAAGTGCTTATTATTTAAGGCTAGTTAGTATATTAGTAAATATAAGGGCTAGTTAAGTTATAAGAAAGAGACTATGACTCTTAGGATAGCTTATATTTCTTAGTTAGCTCTCTTTATACTATTATTTATCTAGGGGTAGTAGGCTATTAATAAGAGCTAAGCTATCTTAGTAATTTTATAAAGTATTATTTAAAACTCGCTTAGTTAATCTAAGCCTTTATCTATAATAATATTAAGCAAGAACCTATAAAATTACTACTAGTAGTCTTAAAACCTTTTTATATATATTATAATAATTATAGATATTATTACCTCTAGCTATATATATTTAGATAGTTTATCTATAATAATTATTAAGTACCTTAAGTTTTTTTTTTCTTTTATAGGTAAGTTTATTATAAAGTTTATAGAGATTTAGGTCTAATAATAATCTAGGATTAGGAGTAGTTATAATAAGCCTTACCTCTATTACTAGCTTTTATATACCTTATAGTAATAATAGTTTCTTATAAACCGCGCTACTAACTAAGATATATTATCCTAGTAATAGCTTCTCTAGAGGAGCTAGAAGGTAATATTCTTCCCTAGGTAGGCTAAGATAGGGTAATTATATATCTATTAAATTAGGGCTATTATAAGAGGTTTCTATAATAAGACCTAGAGCCTCCCCTTATAAAGTAGCGCCCCTTATATATTTAGGGAATAGTCTTATACTTACTCTTATATTAATACTTCTTTAAGGAACTTATAGGCACTGCTCTTTATAGCCTTAAGCCTATAGTAATAGTTTTTATCCCTATCTATAGCTTTATCTTAAAGTATTTAGAGGTGCTCTTTAATAAATATTATCTTACTTAATAATAGGGCTTAATATAGGGCTATATTAGGTCTAGGGCTTATTATTTTAATCGCTAATTATTGCCGATGCCTAAGCCGGCTTAGCCCTTATAATAATATCCTTAAGATAATAATTAGCCTTAGTATTTATCCCCTACGCGGGCTAATCTCTGCCTTGTCTTATTTGCGTTATAATAAGGTATTAAGTCTCTAGGCGAGGTAACCTAGTCTATATTATAAGCTATAGTTAAATTTCAAGAGCTTATTTACCTATTATACTTATTATTTTAAGATCTCTTATACCCTCGTAAAATACTCTAGGTTTTTATAGTTAATAAGTATAATAAATAGGTTACTTACCTCCCTAAGCTTAGCTAACTAAGTATATAAGTAGCTTACTACTATAAGTAGCTCTTTATTATAGATTATATAGTTCCTTTATATAGGTATTAAAGGTATTAAGTAATAGGCGATTAGATATAATATACTTATTTTATCTTTTTATAAGAGGTATCCCTTAAGCGCTATCTTAGAGTAATTTACCTCTATTATTATTTAATATCTTAGCTTTTATTATACTAATACTAGGTATAAGATAAATTATACCTTAAGCTTATTAAATGCCCTTTATTTCTCCTTGCCTTAGTAAAATATAACTCTCTTCCTTATTAGGTAATTTAGGGGTTTTACTATAGCTGCGAAGTTATCTATAAACTCGCGGTAGAAGTTAGTAAATCTAAGAAAGCTATATATACTATAGACCTAAGTTAAGGGCTCTTATTCTTAGATAGCCCATACCTTCTCTAGGTTAGGATAAACTTTAATTCTAGCCTAGATAATATAGCCTAGGTATTTAACCTCTATAATTACAAAGGCATATTTTACTAAGTCTAAGTTAAGGCTTACTTTTTAAAGTTTCTTTAGTATAGCTTAGACCTTTTATATATAGTCCTTCCTTGAGCCGCCTAAGTAAACTAATATATTATTAAGGTATATAAGAATAAAGTCCCTAAGGTTATCCCCTAATGCGCTATTAATATACCTTTAAAAGGTAATAAGGGCTCTTATTAGGCTAAATAGCATAATAAGCTATTTAAATAGCTTAAACCTTATCCTAAATATAATAAGATACTTATTGCCCTTTATGATATATATCTTATAAAATGCCGCGCAGATATTAAGTTTAGTAAACTATCTCGCCTTAGATAAGAAGTATAATATCTCTTTAATAAGGGGCAGCGGGTAATAGTCCTAGCTTATTACCTTATTAAGTGCTCTATAATCTATATAAAAGCGCTATCTTCCCCCTAGCTTTTTTACTAAGAAAACTAGGGTAGCTATTATACTTAAGTTAGCCTAGATCTAACCTTTATCTATAAGCTCTATAACTTATCTCTTAACTTCTAAGAGATAGTCTCGCGGTATATTATAAAGGGGGCCTTATAATAGGTTTAGTTTAGTTTTATCTAGGCCCCTCTTAAGCTTAATCTTATAATTAAATAATCCTTTATATAGGGGAAGTACAAAGGCTTTTTTTTTATTAAATAAGTCCTTAAAGTCTCTAAGCTCTTCTAGGATTATTAAGAGAGGGGTCTTAGCTCTTTTTTTTTTAAGGGCTATTATTTATATTATTAATATAATCTCTCTTAAGCTTATTACTATAAGGGAGCTTATACCGGTTTTAAGGTATCTCTCTTATTAAGCTAATGCTATAAAGACTAAGCCTATTATAAGGGTAGTCTTAATATATATTAGGTATTAAGTAGCCCTTTTTACCTTAAGGCCCCTTACTACCCCGATTATAATTTCTCTTTATTAACTATAGATACTAATATTATAATATATTAACTAAGAGAGGCCTAAGATTATATCCCTTATAAGCCCTTATACTATATAAAAGGCAGCTATAGATATCTAACTATTAATATTAATCTTATACTAAACTAAGTATATAATTAGGGAGGAGGCCTCCCTCTTCTATATCTCTCTCTTCTTAACCTCTACTATGGTCTTTACTTACTATTTCTTTAATAATAGTATTAGCTCTAATCTTAACCTCTAGGCTACCTAGTTATTAATCGCCCCATAGTAATTATAGCCTATATTAATCTATATATTAATAAACTTTATTCTATTAAAGAGAACTAGCACTAGTAATAGCGGGCTATTTATTTTATTCTCTATCTCTTAAAACTCTTTCTAAGGTTTATTAATATGCTTTCTTAGTAGTTAAGGGTAAGATCTTCCTTGCCCCTTTGCGAGACTTTGCTTAGGGGCGCCTAGTTTCTCTAGCTATCTAGCTCTCCTTCTAATAATAACTTATCCCCCTCTATACTAATTCCTCACATAGCCGCCTTAGTATTAGGCCTAATTACTAAGGCTAAATAGCACTCCCTTGCTAGGTGCGCTTATGAGCTATAATATAGGCAGGTGCTAGAGGCTTTATAGAAGCTAAGTACCTCCCTTGAGATCTATATCGCATACTACTTTAAGGGGTTTGCGCCTAAGCTATAGCCAGGTTGCTTTCTCCCCTTTTATTTCGCTATATAAGCTATATTTACCCCGGTTATTAATATATCCCCCTCGTAGTCTTTCGCGGGAATATATTATATAATAATATAGGTCTTAGATTACTTATACTTCTCTTTTATAAAGTAAGATTTAATATCTACCGCGATGCTCTTATATATAACTATGGCCTAGTTATAATTATCCTTAGGGATACCTTTATTAATATAGTAATTATATATTTTCTTATTAAGAGACCTCCTAAGCTTAGTAAGCTTAATATTATTATCTTAGTTATTTCCCCTTATTATTATTATAATTTATTTAAAGTATATAAAAAAGGTAAAGAAAGTCTTATTAAGCCCTTATTTTATTTATTTTAACTTAATCTAAGCTAATTCTACTTTATAAGGGTTATTATAAAGTATTACTAAGTAATTAAAAAATATTAATAGCTAATACCTTAAGGCTATGCCTTCCTTAAAAAATACTATAACCTTAGTCTAGACCTCTTTTATAAGGTTCTTTTATAAGAATATTTATTAATCCTTTTAGCCCTTAATATTTTCCTCTTCTAACTCTAAAATATATTTTATTAATAGCCACTATGCTCTAAATCGCCTATTATCTCTATTAAAGGCCGGTCTTATATTAATCTTCTTTTAGTATTTAATTAGAAACGCTAAGGCTATTAGCGGCGAGTTTAGGAGAGGTATCGCAGGAGGGGAGACCTAAGCTAAGGGGGGGCCTTCTTAGGGCCTATTTCCCTTGATTTAGGCCTATAGGAGATCTATTAATTAGGGCATTATTACCTCTAGCTCCCTATATATTATTTCCTTAATTACTTATGCTTCTAGGCTAAGGCTTAGGGGATCTATTTCTCCTCTATCTCTTATATATATATTAGATATATCCTTATTATTATATCTATATATTAATATATATATTTAATAGCTAGAGAGTTATATATATCTTAGGCTAAAGAAAGTTAATAAATTATAATAGACTAGGCCTAGTGCTACTATTACCGGGGGTTAGTAATAATATTTATTAACTTAAGGAGGGAAGGAAAAGGAGTCTTATTCTTTTATAGCTTAGCTAAGGTCTAGACCCGGTCTAGACCCTGGCCTAGCCCTTATTACATAGTTATATTATATGATTTACCTAAGGCTTAGGCGTAGCCTAAGCCTATAATAAATATAAGCTAAAGAAAATATATAATAAATTAAATTAAAGCTAAAATAAGTATAAAAATAATAATAATAATATATTATTAATAATAATTATTATTTTTTTAATTTTTTTTATTAAACTTATTTAGCTTATTAAGGCCTAGCTTATATAAAATAATATTTACTTTATTAAAGAGCTTAGAGTTATTTTTTAATAGCTTTAATTAGAGTTTAATAATAATATAAATATAATAAAAAAGTTATTAAAATAATTAATAATATAAAGGTATAATAACTAAGTATTAAAAGTATTTATAGGTTTATTATTTTCTTTAAGGCTTTTTTTTAAGGCTTAAATAATATAAGATACCTTAGGTTAAGGCCTTATAATGCGAGATAGTGCTATTAGTACTATTCGCACTATATATTTATATAATACTAGATTTCCTTTCTTTTCTTAAAGAAAGAACTTAGACCTTTAATAATTTTAATATACTTCTCTTATATTATCTCTTTTCTCCTTACCTTATAGCTATTTTTATATAGCCCTACTTTTCCTTGCTTAGTTATAGCTTACTAAGCAGCTTCTTTTACCTTTCTTTTAGCTAGATTACTACTTAGTAATTTATGCTAACTAAGCAGCTAACTAAGTAGCTTAGTTAAGAGACTTTAGTCTCTTATAAATAATAAGCTAAATAAATATAAGATTAAAAAGTATTTTATTAATATTATTTTAATACTTAAAGAAAAAATAAAAGCTTATATAATACTATATATATAATTACCTATATTATAAATTATATACTTATAAATATAAGTAAAAGTAATAAAGTATTAAGAGAAATTAAAAGTCTTATTAAATATTATAGCTTAGATATAAGGTAAATAAGGTAATATAAAAGGCTTATATTAAAAGCTAAGTATAAGAGAAGAGGTATTTATAACTATAATAAGAGAAAAGGGTATAAGAGAAAAAGAAATTAAAGAAAGAGAAAGATATTAAGTAAGATATTAGACTTAAATATATATATACCTAAGAATAATAATAAGAATAAGTATAAGAAATAAAGATAATATAAGAAAAGAAAAAGGTATAAGGGATAAAGTTAAAGTAAGAGGAGAAGATAATATAAAAAAAGAAAAAGACTAAGAATAAAAACCTTAAGCTATAATATATATACTTATAAGAGAGGTAAGTAAAAGGCTATAAAGCTATTTATATAAGTTAATAAGAGAGCTTTTAATAAGTAAGAGATTTATATAATAAGATTATTAAATTAGCTTAATAAGAGAAAAAGATTTTATAATATAAAAAGGCTATTATAAAGTTAATATAAATATATAAAAAAAATATTATAAGGAAAAAATATTATTATAAAATATTAATAATAAAAAGAAAAAAAAAAGGCCTTATAAAGTTATAGCTTTTTTATCTTTAAAGACCTTAATTTATTATACTTAATAAGGTAAATTATTATAATAATAAGTATATCTAAGTAATATATTTTTTATATATATTTAAATAGCTATTTTAATAAGTTAATTTCTTTATTTTATTAATTATTTATTTTAGGCTATTTCTTTTATTTAAAGCTATTTATAATATATTTAAATACTTTAAAAGAAAGCTTTTAAATAAAAGGTATATTATATAATAATATATTTTAATTAATTAATATATACTAGGTATATAGGCTATGCGCGATTATTAAATACTATATTAAGTGACTTTCTTAATCTAGAAAAATAAGGCTCTTTTAATTATTATTTTTAATGCTTTAAGGTAACCTTTAGCGCTTTATATAATAATAGCTAAATAGGAATATTAGAATAGTATAATATAAGGGGGAGATAAGGGGAGATATTATAAAAAGGTAATATAATAAAGAAGGGGTAATAGATTTTATAAAACTTTATAAAACTATAATATAAAAATGCTAGTAATAGAATATAGTAGATATTGCAGTATATATATATTATATTTTACCTACTTTATTTATTACTAAAATATAATAAAGCGTCTCTAAATTAGAGGTATTAAGTATAAGAGTTTAATATAACTATAATAAGGGGTATTATAGTTAACTAAGTTATAGCTTGCCCATGAGGCTTACATGCATTAATATTAAAAAAACACAATTACTATAATAAGGGTTTATATTAGATTAACCAATCTCTAAGTCCTAGTAAAGCTCGAGATACTAAAAATAAACTATTTCCCTATTATACTCACCGCTTGCTTAATACAGATCCGTTTCTAGGCTTAGTTAGATGTATCTCACCGCCTGCCTAAATAAGATACCGTTTAAAACATGACACATGGAACCCAATCCACCATTGCTCAGTCACAATTTATACCTAAAATGTAAGGCAACCAGTGATAACAGTCATCCACATCTGGACAGACTTTTCGCCCTTCAGTTAGCTAGAAGACATATATTAAGATACGAAATTATAGCTGATATAAGCAGATTTGGACTGGTCCATTTCTTGCACTTGTCTAGCTGTCACTTAAAAAGACATCTATTCCTGGTCTTGACCTCAAGAACACCCTCCTTTGTCACAGAATCACGGATCCTTGCTCTTGGTTGAAAGTCTTCGTCAAAAAGAGGCTGTTATTCAACAGAGGCCCTTGCTCAAACAGATTCGAACTCTTCGTCAAATTACCGCTGCACTTAGTCAAAAAGAAGCTGTTGCTCAAAAGTAGATCCTTGCTCGTAGTCAAAAAGATGTCCTTGCCCAAAAACGGATCCTTGCTCTTGGTCAAAGTCAAAACAGATCCTTGGCTTTAGTCAAAACGGATCCTAGCTTCAGTCGGGGGTGGTGGTGATTCGAAACCAGATCCTTGCTCTTACTCAAAAAATTAGAAGGTTGTTGGATCCGATACGGTCAATTCGATCAGGGATAATAGGGATCAATGCAGTGGAGCTCAAAGATGATGATATTGATGCGTGTCTGATCTAGGATGCCTCCTGTCCCCTCTTTTCCTATGAGGGGTTTTTGAGTCAACCTCACCCCCTATGACAAAGATAGAATATTAATGTATCAGAGGGTTGTTCCTAGTCGGGCCCTAGTTCGGCACCCGAGGGGTTAATCCAACAAAAGTCTATTAATCTTATACTGTATCTCATGGAGTGCCATAAGGCTTGTGGGTCCGACCCCGCCCCACAACGCCCCCTGCTAGCCAGTAATACAAGCCCG
>RZGM01000255.1:0-14855 GCA_027886205.1 Fusarium piperis | reverse complement strand
AAAAGTAAATCTAGACCTTAAGGCACTTATAGATCTAATTAATTATTTAATTAAAAAGAGTCTTAAGAGTAAAAAGGATATAAAAATAAGCTTTTAATAGGTTTATAATTTAAGCCTTTAAAGGGATAACTTTAAATTCTTTATAGCTACTTTATTATAAAAAAATACCTTTTTAAAAATTAAAATATAAAATCTTAGAAATAATAAGCTTTTTAATATTTAATAAAATACCTTAAGGCTTATTAATAAGAATCTTAGTAAGAGTTAATAATAATATAATAAATTAATTAATTAAAGATATAGTAAAAAGATAAAAAGAAAAAGGAGAAAAAGAAAGAAATAAGAAGTATAAGAAGATTATATACTTAAAGAATAAAAAAATAAAAAAAAATAAAAAAGAGAAGGCTTTAAAAATATATAAAGAACTTATAGTAATAAATCACTATTAATTATATAAGTAAGCTCTTTAATTAGCCCTAATATAAAAGAAGTACCCTTTTTTATACTTTTTATAATCTTTATTTTTTTTATAATTAATAATATTACTTTTTTAAGCCTTATTTATTTCTTAAATTAAATACCTTTCTTTTTCCTCCCTTTTATAATTATAGATTATTTAATTAAGAATATATATATAATTATCCTTAAGAATAAAGAGTTAATTATTTATTAAGCTAATAACTTTTATTTATTATAAAACCCTTTTAAATTTCTTTTTTTATTTAAAAATAATATTTTTAAAAATAATATTTTCTTTTTTTCTATAAGTTATAATAAGTAATTATAAAAATACTTTACTTTATATTAATAAGATTATTAATACTTTATTATAAAATATTTTATTATTATAATTACCTTATATATATCTTTTATAAGCTACTTATTATTATTATATTAATTATTAATTAATTTAATATATATATACTTTAAATTACTTAATTAAGTAAATAAGATAATAATAAGATTAATTCTTAAAGTTTTCTTTATTTTTATTAATTATAATAGATTCTTAGACTCTAGCCCTATAGCTTACTTTATTAGCTATATTAAAGGCCTAAGAGAAATAAAGAGCTTCCTTAAGAAAGATAAATTTATCTTAGATATTATTATTAAGCTCTTTTTTAATAAATAATTACTTTTCTTTTAAATAAAATAAAAATAAGATTATTAAGACCTCTTAATATTTAATTATCTTTTAAACCTTAATAATAATAATTTAATTAAATAAAAGCTAAGGAAATTAAACCTTAAAAGATCTTATTTTAATAGCCTTTGCCTTAAAGTTAACTAAGAAAACTATATTATAAATTTATAAGTATTATATTAAGACCTTAATAAAGATAAAAAAATACTTAGTAACTAAGGACTTTTAGCTATATTAAGAATACTTTAAAATAGGCTTAAGGATATATTTATTATTACTTATATTATAATCTAGATCTTATTAAATAAAAATTAAATTAATACTTATTAAGATTATTTAATGCCTTTTTTTTTTAATAATTATAAAAGAATTAATATATATATTAAAATAAAATTCTAAGGAGCTTATAAATAATAAATAGCTACTTATAGAAAGAGATTCTATATAGGCTTTATCTTTTATAAGTTAAATAATTATTTTTTAAGCTTTATTTAAGATTAAGCTAAAGAAGTATTTTATTACTTTAATTTCTTTTATAATAAGCCTAAGAAAAAAAGGGCATTTAATTAAGAAATCTATATAAAGGCTATAACCTTAGCTTAATAAGAATACTTAGCCTTAGTAAGATTACCTTATAACTTTAACTTTTATATAATCCCTATAACTCTATAATATAAAAAATAAAAATATAATCTCTTTATCTTTTTTTACTTATTTATAATATTAAGAGGGCTTATAAGAGTTTATATAATATATTTAATAGAAATCTACCTCTCTAAGGTACTTAAGATTAATAAAAATAAAAATAAACCTAATAAAGTATTTAATTTATTAATTTATAATTAAGTATTAAACCTTTAATTATATAATAAAAAGAATATTAATATTTATTATAATATTAATATTTATTAATTAAAAAGGCTTTTTTAAAAAATAATTATTAATAAACTTAGTATTAAAAATAAAAATTATCTTTATTAATATCTTAATAATAAAAGTAATAGCTTTATACTTTAATAATTTACTTATATTAATTAGATCTAATATTAATTAATTAATTAATTTACCTTATAGCCTATAAAGTTATTATATATAGATATAAGAGGTTTTATACTTATATTAATACTTATAATTAATTTAATTAATAATTAATACCTTTTATAACTTATTCTTATATTATAATTTATTCTTAAGGACCTAGAGAGTATTTAAATTAGCCTTAAACCCTTTGCCTTCTTAGCTATTAATATTATTATATTTAACTTACTTAATTAATTAATTAATTAATATAAGAGGTAAAGATATATAATAATTAAGTAAATACTTATTTATATTAAAAAGATAAAGATAATTTCTCTTAATAATAATAATAATTAAAATATTAAAAAAAAAACTATCTTAAAAAAGTTTATTATTAGCCTAGCCCCTTATATAATTTAATTAATTAATTAATTAAAAGGTAAATTAATTATAATACCTATGCTTATTAAACCCTTGCTTTTGCCTTAGACCCCTAGTAGATTACTTATAAAGATATCTCTTATTATATTAAAGTATCTCTAATTAAAGTCTAATTAAGGATTAAAGTATAAGCTAAATACCTCTTTTTTTTCTAAGAATAATAATATAATATTTAATATTAAAAAAAAAAAAAATTATTTAATTAAATAAAAATAATATAAAAATACCTTAGAAAAATAAAAGATAGCTATTTATATTTTATTAAACTTAGACCTAATATTACTAAAGTAAAAAAATTTAATTATTTTACTTATAAGATTAATAATAAAGGGGTAATATTAAGAAAGATAATTAAGAAAGGCACTAAGATTATATTAATAAACCTAGGAATAAAAAGCTAATTAGGCAAAGTTTTAAATTAGCCTATATAATAGCTTTTAATTAATAATTATATTATAATAATTCTAGAGGGATTAATTAAACTCTTATAATAAGATAAGATTTTTATAATTATTATAATACCTTAGATACTTAAAATTATAATAAAAAAGAGTTAAGTAAAATGCTATAAGAAATAATAAAAAAGTAATCCTTAATTAAGGGGAATATAAGTAAGTAAGTAAAAAAGTATTTATATAGATTATTTAATTAATTTATAAGTATTAGATTAAGAGGTAATAAGGAGCTATTAGATTACTTTAAGCCTAAGAGAGTTTTTTTTTTTATATATATAAAGAGAGAGGGATTATAAGCTATTTTAAATAAGTAAAGGGGTATTATTTATTTTTTTATATATTAAGAAAAATAATAGCTTTTTAAGCTTTTTTTTTTAATATTATATTAATTATTATTAATTAATTAATTATTTTTATAAATTTATTATAATATTACTTTTATTTTAAAATTATAAAAATCCTTTTAAGAAAACTTATAAAAACTTTAAAATCTTTTATATTAATTTTATTTTTTTTTTAATAATTTTATACTTAGATATTTAATTATTATTACTTTTATAATTATAAAAAACTAAAAGATAAGAGATATATAATCTTTAAAGACTATAAGGTAAGTAATAAATATAAAAAGTAAATAAATAATAAAATTAATTTTTAAAAAAAGCTAATTAGCTAAATAAGGGATTATAAAGAGATAAAAGTAAAATAGAGATAAAATAAGATTAAAATATAAAAGATTAGCTTTTAATTAATACTTTTATTATTTATATTACTTAAAGATTTAAAAAGCTATTTTAAAGAAAAGACTTTTAACTTATATAAATTATAACTTAGAATTTATTAATTTAATTTAGGCTAAAGTTATATTATTAAATAGTTTATTTTTTAGACTTTAAAATAATATAAGTTATACTAATATTAAATAGCTAAAGGCTAAGTAATAATATAAAATAAATAAAAACTTCTAAGGTTTTAAGTAAGATTATCTAAGACCTAGATAAAAATACCCTTATATAAAGGCATAGCTTTAATAGTTTAATTAGTCTTTTAAGAAGTTTAATAAGTCTAAAATTATATAACCTTTTTTAATTAAGAAATAAAGCTAAATTAGCCTTTTAAGACTATATTATAACTTCTTAATTTCTTATTTATTTAAGTATATATAGCTTAAGTAAATATATATATAAATAATATAAAAGCTATATTATAAGGTATTAAAATCCTAGGTTTATATCTTATAAGCTTATTTTTTTAAAATTTTTATTTATAAAAAACCCTTTAAGTATAAGGTATTTATAAGGTATTTTATAGTATTTAAATTCTAAGAGGTCTTAATATACTTATTTTTATTTTAATTAAAAGAAAAGTAATTATTAATTTTTATAAAAGTTATTAATTAATTTAATAAGAGTTTTATTTTTCTTAAAAAAGCTTTTTTTTTTATTTATTTAATTAATATAACTAATTAAGAAAGATATATATCTTTTACCTAAGAACTAGGTATAATTTATAAAAATAAAAAAAATAAAAAGAAATAATTAAGATATTAAGATTAAATAATTAATTAATATAAAAAGTAATTTTAAAATAAATAAATATTTATTTTTAATTTAATAATTAAATAAATAAATATATAAAATAATATAAGTAAATATTTAATAATATATTTAATATATTTTAATAAAAAAATATAATATTTATATAATTATATAAAGGTATTATAAGATATTTAAAAATAAAAGTATTTATAAAAATAATATTATTACTTAAGAAAAAGAGATTAATTACTTTTCTTAAGTTTTTTTATAAAAGTCTTTATTTTAATATTTTTTAATAAATTTATAAAATTAATAAATAAATATTTATATAATTATAATTTAATTAAATAATTTATAATAAAAAACTTAAAAATAAGATATTTCTTATTAAGATATTTAAATAATAATATTTTAAAATAATTAAGAAAAAAGTTATTATTTTTAATTAAATAAAAAAAAAATAAAATATTAATTTTATAAATATATATAATAATAATATAAATAATATAATCTATTTAATTAATTACTTTATAAGTAATAAAAAATTAATATATTTCTCTTTTATATCTTAATCCTATTAGGTAAATATATAATCTTATTTATCTCTCTCTTACTTTTAATTTTATCTTTTTTTTATATTATAATTTATTTAATTAATTACTTTATTATATCTAATTAAATCTATATTAAGATTCTTATTAATAAATAACTTAATAAACTTCTTAAAATTATTAATATTATAAAGGCTTAGTTTTATAATAAAGATTTTTAAAAAGATATCTTATTATAATAAAACTTATAAAAGGTAATTATAATTATTAATAATATTATTAAGACTATAAATAATCTAAAAATAAGCCTATTTCTCTTATTACCTCTTATTAACCTTTTTAATTATATAATTAATAAGATTTAATAATATCTTAATATATAAATTTATTTTTACTTTACCTTTAATAAAAATAGGTTTCTTTTTTATATTAAGCTTATTTTCCCTAATAACTAAGACTAGGACCTAAAGGTATATATAAAATAGTTCTTTAAGAGTTATAATAACCTAGATATTATTACTAAGTGGCTCGCGGGGCTAACCTAGTCTTAACCTCTTTAGCTTATATATATCCCTATAGACTTTATTTACCCTTATAGTTAGTTCTTTAAGTAATTAATTAATTATCTTAAGTATTAAAAAGCTCTAGGAATTACTTTTCTTAGTATTTATAACTTAATTCTTTATTATTATTATTATTAGTTATTTATAACTAATATAAGCTAAAATAAGAAATATATCTTATATTTATTTTTATTTTATATCTTTATTAAGGGCTTTATAAAAAATAAATATATTAATTATATTTAATATTAAATAAAATATAAATAAGAATTCTTTTCTAAGTATTAATTAGATTTTACTAAAGAGGGCTTATTAGCTTAGCCTTTATAAAGAAAAAATACTTTAAAAAAGCTAATTAATAAAGTTAAGATTAATTAATTAAATCTTACTTTTTACTTAAGGATTATTTATATTTATTATTTTATAAAAAGGTATAATATAAAAGATAAATAGCTTTTATTTACTTATTACCTTATTACTTTTATTAAGAAAGAAAATAATATTAGTTTTTAAAATAAAATAAAATTCTAGGCCTCTTTATTTATATACTTTTACTTAGAGATAATAATAATATTAATTAAGTAAAAACTAAAGATTTAGCTAAAATCTTTATTTTTCTTATTATAATTATTTATATTTTACCTTTTATTTTAATAATTATTTAATTATTTAGTTTTATTATATTTTATAAAACTCTTATTATAACTTATTATATTATTTCTTTTTTATTACTTATATAGCTATTTAAGCCTATACCTTAATAAATAATAAAATAAAAGATTATATAAGTAATTAAAAAGAAATATATTAATATTAATAAAATTAAGTAATTAATTAATATAGCTATAAGAAGCTAATTAATCTTAGCTTAAAATATATAAGATAAGCTAAAAGTATTATTATTATATTTACTTTCCCCTCTTTATTTAATTAACCTTAGGCCTATTAAATCTCCTTATAATTACTTCTTAATATTATTAGTCTTATTTATTAAAGCTTTTAAATATATATCTTAGAATAATATATAATCTTTTTTCTTAAAACTTATTAAAGAGAGATATATATAAGTAATATATAAATAAGTATTATAATTTAATTAATTAGTTATTATTATTACTAGGGGTACCCTTAGGTAATCTCTCTTTTATAATAGCTAATTAAGAGGTTTCCTTAGCTTATTTTTATATTAATATATATCTATAATCTCTTATTTATATTTCTTTTAATATTAAATATAATTAATATATTTATTTTTTATTAAGCCTTTAACTAAGATATAAGTTAAGAATAAATAAAAGATATATTTTTTATTTTAGTTTATATTTATTAAGTAAGACTTAATATAATAATAATAAATAATTAAGTTTTAAAAGTTAATAAAGATAATATTAAGGGCCTTTTAATACTTAGGTTAATTAATTAATTATTAAAAGAATTACTTATATAAATAAGCAAAGTTTATAGGTATATATATTAATTATAAAAGATAAGTATTAATAAGCTTTATTACCTCTTAGATAATAAAGTTAATCCTTATAATATCTTTAAAAAAGCGCTTAGTAATAGCTTAGGGGTTATTATTAGGTTTATTAAGGAAGATAAATTTAATATAAAAAGGGTAATTATCTTAATTAAAGGCGCGCCTAGAGTAAATCTAAATATTAAGGGATTAATAAACCTAGTTAATTAAATAATTAATATAACTCTTAGGCCTTTATATAAAGAGATAAGGGCTAAGAAAGGCATACTTATAAAAGATAAACCTATTTATATTATATTAGTATTATTAATATAAATAGCGCCATAGTTATATTATTATAATAAAGTACTTTTTTAAAAGTTAGAGGTATATATAAAGGTTATTATAATCTCTTAGATATTAAGAAGTATAAAGTAAGGCTTATTATATAAGATCTTAGTATATAATATAATAATAAATATAATAAAAGAGATAATTAAATAGAGATAACTAAGATTAAGTAATATAAAAGTAATAAAAGAGAGATAAAAATAATATAGGCTTATATATAAAAATAAAAAAAAAAAAAAAGTAAAAAGAGAGATTAATAAAGCCTTTATATATAGGCTATTAATAATAATTTATAATTAATAAAAAAAGAGAGGTAATAAAAAGCCTTAGGTTATACTTTTTATTATTTTTTTTTATATAAATAAATTTTTTTTTTTTTTTTTTTTAAAACTATTATACTTAGTCTTTATTTATTAATATAACCCTTATTTATATATTACTTATATAATTATATACTTATTTATTACTTAACTTTTAATAAGTTTTTTCTTTTAATCTTAATAAATAAAAAAGCTATTTACTTATATTTAGCTTATTATATAATTATTAGGCTATTAATATTTATTTAATTAAATTTTCTTTTTTATTATATTTATTACTTAATTATTAATATTACCTCTTTTTTAACTCTAATACTTTCCCTTTACCTTAATAAGACCTTTCCCTAGTATTATTCTCTTAGCTATAATCTCTTATATTTATAGTAACTAAGTAATTAATTAAGCCCCTTTGCCTAGCACTATCGCCTCTTCCCTCTTATATAACCCTTAACCCTTAATAATAACTACCCCTTAAGTAATTATCCCACTGCCTAGTCTTACCTTAAAGCACCTAGAGCATCTAATTAAGTTAGCCTTATTACCGCGGCACTTACTTCTTATCTTTAGTATAAAACCCTTATATATCTAGGCCTTCTCTCCCTTCCCCTCCCCTCTTACTTAATAAGAAACTATCTTATATATATCTCCTTTACTAATAATAATCTATAGTATTAATAATCCTTTAATTAAATAGATTATATATTATATATAATTACCCTTTAATTAATTACTATATAACCCCTTTATAATTAGTAATAATTATTATAATAAATATCCTCCCCTAAGCTATCTTACCGCGGTTTATTATCTATAACCTTAATATTTACCTAATTAATATATCTTTACTAAGGTAAATATTAGCCTTTTATATTAAGGTACCTTGCGATATTAGCTAGTTTTATATAATAAGAGAGATAACTTATTATATAAGTATTATTAAGTATAAGGGTAAATATAATAACTTTCTTAAAGAGGGGGAAGACTTATATAAGACTATAGCTAAGCTATATAAAAGATAATTATTTTTTTTTTAGCTATAAGATAAATAATATTATTAAGATAATATTACCTTTAAGTACTTAAGTATAAATAATAATAATAACTTAATTAGGTAAAAGCTTAATTAACCTAAGGTAAGGTAAGCTTATTTTTAAAACCCTTATCTTTATAAAACCTAGCCTAACTATGCCTTTAATTACTAATAGCTTTATTATAACTTATTTAATTAAAAAAAGCTAATAAATATAATACTTTATTATTTACTAAGAATACTTTAATATAGCCTTAAGGATATTATTATAATTAGTTATCTTAGCGCTAATATTCTAAGATATATAATATAGCTTAATAATAAAATTATCCCCCTTAGCTTATTTTTCTTAAGCTATTACTTATATATTATTTTATATTTTAAGATAAGCTTTTTTAATAGCTTTAAATAAAAAAGCTATATTTATAATAAATACTTTTTTATTAGCTTTATTTATTATAATAACTATAATTATTATATAACTTTTATCTAAAACTAGCTTAAAAAGTATCTCTATTACTTTAATAATTATATATTTAATTAAATAATTTATACTAAGTATATTACCTTTATATAAAAAAAGCGCCTTAAGTAAGCTAGCCTATTATATAGCTTTAGCCTTTATATTATCTCTCTTATATAATAAGCAAAGAGGTAAGAGTATAATCTCCTCGCTTTCTATAGCCCCTTTATAATACTCTAGGGCCTTATTAAGGTTAGCTATACCTAGCTTACTAAGTTTTACCTCTCTATTACTCTTTAGGTTAATAAAACTTAGCTAATACCTCTTAAGTTATTTAATCTCTTAATTAAAAACTAAATACTTAATTTATAAATAGCCTCTAGGGCTATAAATAAGGCTTTATAATATAAGAGTATAAATACCTTAGTTATTATATATTAATATGCCTTATTTAATAAGATTAATATTAAAAATAATTATCTTAGAGGCTATTATTTATAATATTATAATTTCTTTTATTTAATTAATTATAAATTATTTAATAATAATAACTAAATTAATAAGATATAATTATTTATTAACTTTAAGGGCTATATATTAATTTACCTTAATAATATTAATATAATCCCTAGGTAAGCTATTAATAAGATTATTATATTAATTATTATTACTAAGAATAAGATTAAAATTTATTAAACTTATTAAGGGATTATTATAATTATAAGTAATATTATCTCGCCTATTTAGCTATTAGATTATCTAATTATATAATATCTTAGCTAAGGCCTTATTATAAGGGCTAATATCTTTATATATATTAGCATAGGTAATATAATAATTAACCTTAAGGTAAACTCTAATAATAATAAGAAAGTATTTATTAAGGTTTTTAATATCTCTCTTATATTTAATTAAGTAATCTTTTCTCTTAAAACCTCTCTTAGCTAGATACTAAAGCTAAGATAGCCTTTACTAAAGACTCCCTTATAAGAGATAACTCTAACCCCCTGCGAGGAAATAACTTAGACTAACTCTACTTATATATTTAATTAAGTAGGCTTTTAGGCAAAGAGACCCCCCTTAGCTAAGGTCTTAAAGCCTAGATATTATCTATTAGATGCTCTAATATAGAAGAAGGTAACCCCCCTATAAGCAGAGACACCGGCTCGCGCTACCTCTAAAGCGTCTAATTAATTAGATTCCTCTCATAAGATACCTTTGGCTAATATGCTCGGGGCTAGATAGCCTCCGCTAGTGACTCCGTCGCTAAGGGGGATAGCGCCTCTCCCGCCCGCGCCACCTAGTAGACTCTAAGTAAGCTATTTTTATAGCTAGGCCTTTATACCCTAAAGAAGCTAATAGCTAGTAGGTAGATAATAGGGGAGAAAGATAATAATAAGTATTATTTACCCTTAGCGAGAGACTTTAATAAGGATATCTATAATACTATGCCTCTTTCTTTAAATAATTAATTAGATAGTATTAAGGTTCTAGCTATTAGAGATATATAAGGAAGAAGGTAATTAATAGAGACTAAGCTTAATATTAATATTAAAGGTAATAAGACCTTTTATTACTTAAATTATAATATTAATAAAAGAGCTAGTGCTAGGTATATAGCTATTAGTAAGGGTATTTATCTAATATCTATATTACCTAGTAAAACCTCTTAGCTAATATATATCCCTTATCACGAGATAAAATATCTTCTAAGTAAGAATTATATTACTTATATCCTAATAGGCATAGTTAGATTAGCCTAGTAAGAGAGGATCTTAGATATTACTATATAGCCTTAGGTTTTAATAGAGATTATATAAAAGTCTTAAGTAAAAAGATATATTAAGTAATAATAAGGAAAGCTATAATAATAATAGGGATATAATAAAGAGCTAAGAGATAAGCTAATTAAATAATCTTTTATTTTTCTTATCTTAATCTTATATTAAATAATATTTAAAAGGTATAAGATTAATATTAATTATAATATAACTTAATTAATTATTTTTATAATATTATTTAAATATTATATAATGCCTTAATAAAGATATATTTTTTTATATTTAATAATTTTAAGAAAAAAAAATATTTTAACTTAATAATTAAAGTATTTCTTTTTATTAAAAGAAAGATCTAGGTTTAAGTCTTAAAAGTACTTAATTAATATAAAAAAGCTTTTTTTTATTATCTTAATAATATAGCTTTTATTAATATAAGATATCTCTAAGTATATCTTTATATTTTTTTTTTTTATAAATAATATATTTAATATAAATTATTTAATTATTTAATTTTTATATTTATTTTACTATAACTCTTTAACCCTTTTTAATTACCTTAATTATAATATATATATAAATCTAATAAAGCTAAATAAAGTTAACCTAAGCTTACTTAACCCTTTCCCTTAGCTAGGCCTATAGCTATAAATAGTTTATCTTTATATTATTAGCCTTTAATATTTTACTAAGATATTTTTCCTTTTTTAAGATTTAATATATATAAGTATATTTCTAATTAAATATATTTATAAAGGTAATAAAAATAAGTCTTAGATATTAGTAATTAATATTTATTTTTTATTATTAGTTATTATTTATATCTTTTTCTTAATAATAATAAAGCTCTTATAGTAATATATATTAAAAGTAAGCTTTAAAGTTTTTTATTTTCTTTTATTATTATAAAAATTACTTTAGCGCTAGGGCTTATTAATAGCTCTACTATAGCTCCCTCTTAATATACTTAGAGATAACCTTATATTTCTCTAGGTTATAATTAAATAATCTAGTATTAAGGAATTAATAATAAATATACCCTTTAAGCTATTTATTATATATCTAGATAATACGGGTTTTATCACCTAACTAATTTATCTCTATAAATAATAAATCTAATAGCCTTTAGATAAAAAAGGGATAACTAAATATATATATATAATTATACCCTTACCTTATACTTTGCTTTATATTTATATCTTACTTTTAATAATAAAGCTACTAAAGTTAGCCTCTTACCTTTTACTTTTAATAATACTTAGACCTCTTATTAAGTTTTCTTATTAATAAATTAATAAATATAATACCTTTATTAAGGAATTAATATTAATTATAAAATTACCCCCTTATTATTAAAATATAATTAATTTATATATTATTAAAAAAGCCTAAGAAATTATAAAGAAAATAATTAAGAAAGCTAAATATAAAAAAATATTATTATTAAAAGATAAATACTTAATATATATATTATTAATAAATATAACTCTTAAACTATTAAAACTACTTATAAGATTATTAGAAATACTTTAATTTATAAGATAAGAAAAAGCTAAGAAATTAGTAATTTTATTAAACTTAGGAAAATAAAAGACCCTAAATTTACCTTTTTTCTTAGAAATTATATAAAATATTAAAACTAATAGCTTAATTATTAAATCCCTTATTATTAAAATTATATTAAGTTATTATCTTTTACTAAATCTAATATTAAGATAATAAAATTATCTAAGTATTTATTAGCTAAGTATATAAATAAGATTATAAAAAGAATTAAATTTAACCTTAATAAATTTACTTTTAATACCTAATATAAATCTATTAGAATTTATTACTAAGGGTCTTAAAGCCTAACCCTTAATAAGAGTTATAAGTTAAAAAAAACTAATATTATAAGGATTATAAAATATAATTTAATAAACTCTAATTTTAGATAAAATAAGATAAAAAATTAAAGAAATATATTAATGCTCTTTAATAATAAGATATATATTTAAATTTATTAAAAAAGGCTATAAATTTAAGCTAAAGGAAATAAAAATTATTAATACCTAAGTAAGCCTAAGCGCTCTTTATTTAATAAAGATATAAATATTACCTACTTATATATTATACTTATAATTATAAAGACTAAAAGTAAATAATAAAATATAATACTTAATATAATAGCTATTACTTTTATTATAAGTTATATCTCTAAGATATTCTTAAAAATAAATAAGTATTTACCTTTAGTTATTATATTTAATATTTTTCTTTTTAAAGTTATAACTAATATTATTAGTAATAATATTAATTATACCCCCTTATTAAAAACCCCTATAAGTAAATTATTTTTTTTAATAATTAGCTATAATAAAATAGCTATAAATAAGGAAATTATTACTAAGGTATTTTATTTTATTAAAATTTATATTAAATCTAATAATAAAAGCCTATTAAGAACTTAATAAATAAGGCATTAAAAGAAATAAAAGTATTAGATTTAAGCTAATAAATATTAATCTATTTTAATTAAACCTATTATTAAGAAATAAATCTAAAGACCTTTTATTTAAAATCTTTTATAATAAAATTATTATTATTTTTATAAATACTTATTTATAAGTAAATTTTATTTATTTTTATATAAAAAAAAGTAATTTATAATAAGTTATTTTTATTAAAGAAAATACTTAGAGACTTATTAAAGGTAATATATTAATATAATAATAAAAACATTTTAATAATAATAAATAATAAACCTATATTATATTAATTAATACTTTTCTTAGTTTATTAAAAATAAATTTAATATAAAATTTTAAAAAGCTTTAAAATAGCTTAATTAAGCCTACTTTAATATTAAAGATATTAAAAATAATTAACCCTTTTAAGATTTCTTAATAAAAATATTTAATATATCTAAGGTAATAAGTAAAATATTTAACCTTAAATTATTTATTTATTTTTATATTAAATTATACTTAAAACTATATTAATTTTATAAAGCCTTAGTTATAATTAATAAATAATTAAAGTATATTAATATAATAAATAATAAAAAAAAGACCTTAAGAGAGAAACTTAAAAAAGCTTATAAAAAGAAACTTAAAATTAAGGATAAAAGAATTAAAATTAAGGGTAAATAAGCTTATTTTATTAAAGAAGAAAATAAAAAAGAAATAAAGCTAAAAGAAATAGCCTTATAAAATAATAATAAGTTATAAAATTAAAAGTAATAAAACTAAAACTAACTATTATAAGAGATAAAACCTAGAGAAATTAAAGATAATATATATAATAATTAACTCTAATTATAATAATTTAATAACCTAAGTTAATAATAAAAAACTTAAAATTAATAAGATAATAAAAGATTAAGAGAAAACTAAGAATTATAAAGGGAATAAAAAAGAGAGGCTATTAAGCTAAAGTTAAAATAATAAAAAAAGGCTTTATTTTAAGAATTATAGAATTAAGGCACTTAGGGATTTAATTAAAGGAAAGCTAACTTAAAGCGCTATAAAGTATAAAACTAGGATTAAAATAAGTAAAATTAAAACTATAATAAATAAAATTAGAAAAAGCTAAAAAGGATATATCTTATAAATAAAGAATCTTAAAGTAAAAAAGAAATAAAAAAAATAATAAAAGTATTTCTTATTATATAAAGATCTTAAATAATAATATAAAATCTTATTATATTATAAAATAAGAAAATAATATTAATTTTATTATTAATAATAATTAAGTTATTAAA
>RZGM01000254.1:0-15008 GCA_027886205.1 Fusarium piperis | reverse complement strand
TTATTTTATAATAAGATACTTAATAATAATAATAATAACTTATAATATAATATAAGATCTTAAATTTTTATTAATAATAAAAAAATTAAGTAAAAGAAAATATAAGATATTTTTTTATTTATAGGGATAAAATATAAATATTATAAAGAATAAAAATAATAGAATTAAAGAATAATTACTTATATTATAGGGTAATTTTATAAATTAGAGAAAGACCTTAAGCCCCTTAGGGAAATACTAGAAGATAAATAACTTAAGAATATCCTACTATAATATAGAGTTTATAAATAACTCTTTATAAAAGAACTTAAAACTAAACTACTAGAATATATATACTATAACTTAGAAATTAAATTTATTAACTAAAAGTAACCTAGCTTTAATAAACTCTATTCTTTTAATAAAATATAATTACTTATATTAAAGGAATATATTAAAGATATACTAAGGAAAAGATATATAAGGGAAAGTAAATTACTTATTAAATACCTTATTATATTTATTTTAAAAAAAATAATAAACTATAACTCTATATTAATTTTAAAATACTTAATATTATTATAATTAAGGATTATATATTATTACCTCTTATTAATAAATTAAAGGATTAACTTTTTAAAATAAAATACTTTATAATATTAAACCTTAAAGAAGCCTATAACCTTATTTAGATTAAGGAAGAATATAAATAAAAAACTACTTTTTATACTAAGTATAAATTATTTAAGTACCTTATTATACCCTTTAGACTTATTAATATACTTATTATATTTTAATAAATAATTAATAATATATTATAAGAATATCTAGATATATTTATTATATATTACTTAAATAATATCCTTATTTTCTTTAAAATAAAAGAAAAATATATAAAATATATCTATAAGGTATTATAAATACTTTAAAATACTAAATTATTAATAAAACCTAAGAAAAATAAGTTCTATGCCTTAGAAGTAGAATTCCTTAGATATATTATCTTTTATAATAAGATATATATAAACCCTAAGAAAATTATAATAATTAAGGACTAAAAGGAATTAATAAATATTAAGGAAATATAAGCCTTCTTAGGTTTTATTAATTATTATTATAAATTCCTTAAAAGATTTAAATATATTACTAAATTACTTATAAAACTTATAAAAAAAATAAGATATTTATTATAAAAATATTAATAAAAGAAATATTTATAAAGCTTAAGGAGCTTATCTTAAGTAAATTAATACTTAAAATATTTAATTTATTTTAATAAATTAAACTTAAGACTAATACCTTAGATTTTATATTAAGCGCCTAACTTAAATAATAAGATAATAAAAGATAATTATATCTTATTATAGTTTATTTTTATAAATTATATAAAATAAAATTTAATTACTTTATTTATAATTAAGAGTTCCTTATAATTATTAATATTTTTAAAGAATTTTAATATTACCTTATTAAAAATAAATATTAAATTAAGGTTTATATAAATTATAAAAATATTACTTATTTTACTATAATATAATAATTAAGTAAAAAATAGCTATATTATATTAAATACCTCTTAGAGTTTAATTATATTATTATTTATATATAAGGAAAAGAGAATAAAAAAGCTAATATTATTAATAAATAACTTAACTTAGATATTAAAAAGCTTAAAACTAAGAAGTAACTCCTTAAATATATAGCTAAAGGATACTTATAATAAAAAGATAATACTATAATATATTATAAATAAGATAAAGTTATAGGAATACCTTATTAAACTATCAAAGTAGCCTATATAGCGAAATAAGAAAATCTATTATTAAAATAAATCTAAGAATATAACTAATAATTATTAAATAATTAAAAAGCTAAGAAATAATAAATATTAGAGAATTTATATAATAAACTAATATATAAGATTTATAATTATTAATTATATAAATACTAAGGAATTAATAAAACCTTAGAATAAATTAAGATAATATTTATATTTTCTAAAATTAAAAAAATAATTATAAAAATTATTAAATAATGCGACTTATATATAAAGACTAAGGCATAATGCTATAAACTATATAAAAAGTTATAATTACTCTTAGTTATATAATACCTATAAGACTTTATTATAATAAACTTTATTATAAAATTACCCTTATTAAAAAAACTAGTTATTAAAAATATTTATAATAGTATTTTTATTATTATAAATAAACTTATAAAATTTTTTTATTTTATATTTTATAAAGAAATAATAATAATAAAAGAATTTATTTATTTCTTTTACTTTAATATAATAAAAATATATAAGCTATTACTTAAGATTATTATAAACTAAGGGCTATTATTTACTTTAAAGTTTTAATAAAGCCTTATAAAATACTTAGGAATTAATTATAAGCTCTTTATAATATATTATAAAAAGATAAATAAATAAATAAAATATATAAATTAAATACTAAAATAATACCTTTAATATTATATTAATTATAAATAAATTAATTAAGTTAAAAAGCTATTAATTACCTTATTAGCCTATAATATAGCTATAAATAAAAATATAAGGATTATATTAGCTTATATTAATTTTAGATTTATACTTAATATATATTAATAAACTTAAGATATTATTATTAACCTTTAAGTAATCCTTATAAATAATTAATTATATAACTTATATAAAGAAATAAAAATAAAACTTAACTTTATTAAAAATAAAATAATAAGCTATATAAATAATAAAAGAATTAAGGGATTAATCTTTTTAAAGAGAGATATAATTTATTTTATAATAAAAAATATTAAAATAAAATAATAAAATAAAAAACTTAATTATAAATATATTAAACCTTATAAAGTTAAAAAGAAAATCTTAAAATATAATTATAAACTAAACCTATTATAAAGAATTAAATTTTATTTAATCTTTTATATTTTATTACTTAAGTTAATATAAGATATTATCTAAATTAAAATTAAAAATAAATTAAAAGCTAAAGTTAATAAATTAAAAGAATATATTATAAAAGATATCCTTAATATAAATAAAATTAATAATAAAATAATATATTTTATTAAATAAAAGAATTACTTAGATTTAAAAAATATATAAAAACCTCTAAAATATCTTATTAATATATAATATCTCTTAAAAGACTTTTATTAATAATATTAAAAGAAAATAAAGTAAACTTAGAAATAATACTTTAGTTAATAATATTATAATCCTTTAATAATTAGATCTTAGATAAAGCCTTTAACTTAAAAAAATAATACTTCTCTTTATCTTAATACTTTAATTCTTTTAATTTATCTAAGTCCTTATAATTATAATAAATTATCTTAGCCGCTTTCTTATAAAAATATTTCTCTTAATAATAAAGGGGCTATAAGTAGGCAAGGGCCTTAAGTAAGTCTACCTTAGCTTATTCCTTTTACTTATTAATCTAATCCTTCTCGCGAGAAATATAAGTAATTATAATAAGTTAGTATATATAAATATAATAAAATAAAAATAAAAGTTACCTATATGCCTAAGATAAGATACCCTTAAAATTATAATTAATATACTTCTTCTTTATATAGAAATTATAATAATATTTTCTTTTTATTATTATATAAAGATAATAGTTTATTTAAAAATAAATAAAATAATATAATATAGTAAAACTAAATTTTTTAATTACCTTAATAAGGTCTCTTTAATACTTAGCTATAAGCTTAGGATATAATACTAATTTAATAATATAACCTAATATTATATTAATATATAAGAGATTTTTATAAGTCTAAGTTACTTATAGAAGTAAGATAATTATAATAATTAGCCTTAAGGATAAGGCTAATAAAAAGAGAACTTTATATTATAATTATAATATATTAAAGTAATTAGATATAATAAAAAGGATTAAAAGACCTATTATCCTAACTAATAAATCTAACTAAGGTATATAAATTAAATTAAGTCTATTTAATTTTATTAAATATATAAGTTAAACTAAGTCTATTTAACTTTATTTAACTATAAGACTAAGGCAATATATATAAATACTTATTAATACTTCTCTTATATAATAGCTACCTTAGTTATTAATATAACTTAGTTATACTTAATATCTTAAGTATATTACTAGATATAATATTCTTATATTTAAGTATATATACCTAATCCTACTACTAATATAAACCTATGGTTTATCTCTTAGGAACCTATAACCTGATTATATCTATACTCAGGCTATATAACTATTATAAAATAGCTCTAAGCTTAATATAAGAATATAATAAAAATAGCTTTCTTAGAGTATTCTTATAGACCTTTAAGAAGACCTTTCTTAGTAATAAATAAGGGATTTTAAAAAGAAAAAATATAAAATAAAAATTTAATAATTTATTTATATATAAAAAAGAAAGGTTTTTATAAGGAATTCCTTAGGCTTTTCTTATTTATCTTACCTAGGAATTCTTTAGGAATTCCCTAGGAATTCCTAGGGACTTCTTAGTAAATCTTAGTATAGATTCCTATAAATTTCCTAGGGATTTCTTAGTAACTTCCCGGGAACTTATAGGCTTAGTGATTCCTAGGGATTTTTATAATAAGTCCCTTTAACTAAGATTAGCGCTATCCTTAGTATCCCTTATTATTCTAATAATAATCTTTTAAGCGCTTTTATTTATACCTATAGTTTATTATAAAAGAAATCACTAATAACTTATAGATTTCATTTATTATTATTTTTCCTCTAGGGCTATTAGCTGCGTTTACTTAAGTAAGTATATATTATATTCTTTTTTATTTACTTATGCCCTTTAGGCTATACCCTTATCCTTATTACTAGCTGCTCTACTATCCTAGCTTTCTTTATTCTTCTTTATTTAACCTAAGAAGTATAATAATCTATAATAGGTCTAGGTATAGTCTCTCTACTTTATAAAGGAGATAACTTATATAGTTAAGAAGCTATTATTAACCTTATAGGGATATTAATACTACCTATTATAATAATAAAAATACTATAAGTAAAGTATTTTACCTTATTAATATTTATTTAAATTATAATAAGTAGTATATTATTACTAAGCTTATAGCTAATAGCACGTGATTATTTAATAGTATTATAAAGGTAAATAAGTATAAAGTTAAGATTAGTAAATATAAGTTAATTCTTTATAGCATTAAGTAATATAAGTATTACTAAGCTAATAATTCCTAGCTTATAAAGGGTAATATCTAAGGTAATTATAAAGTTATTATTAATCTTAAGTATATATATTATATCTATAAAAAAGAGTGCTTTCTTAGAGCTTTCTTAGATTAATTTTAAGGCTATATTAAAACCTATTATATAGTTTTTATTTAGGAATAGCATAGCTTAGTTAGCAGAGATTAACTAAAAGTACTAAAACTCTTTCTTATTAACCTAGTATAATTCCTTAAGGATTATATATTTTTTAGGAAATTTTCTCTCTTAAGTAATTATAGTAGCTTTAGTCGTAATAGCATAGATCTTAATAAGGCAAGTAAATAAGTTATTTTTATTTTTATTAATAGCTTTATAATTCCTCTTTATGCCTATTTTAGTCTAATTATTACTAAGGTTAATAATAAGAAGTAAGATATTATTAAGGTTCTAGGTATTCCTAGAGCTTTAGCTATCGCTCTTTAGCCTAGACCTAAATATAAGTATCTCTAGTTTCTTTAGCTCTTATTTATATAGGTAAGTAATATAGACCTAATTAAGGTAATTTTAGATTCCCTTTATACTACTAAGCTTTTAGAGCTATATCTTAGCCTAGGTTATAGTTTTAGCTATTATATCTTATTAAATAAGCGCCTCTATAGCCTTAGATAATATATATACTATCTCCGCGAGTCTAGTTATATTACCGGCTATATTATTAGCTTTAGGGGCTTACTTACCTATTAATCTACTAATAGAAGAGATAAAGTTTCTAGACTTATCTCTTAGCTAAGTAAATAATATTATAAGTAACCAAGGCATAGGTATTTATCTTTTAAGGTCTTTATTAGATAGCTTAATATATTCTCTAGGGAGATCTTATTTAATAATATTTCTTATATTAGGGATATATATAGGGATCTTAGGTCTTTAGGGTATAGCTAGTATATATAGATAGTTTATAATAATAAGCCCTAGTATATCTTTATTTATAATAATAAATTTAAGGTAATCTTACTTAATATTCCTAGAGGGGAAGTATAGCTCTTACTATAAGGCAAAGGTGCCTATAACTAGGTTATAGCCTTATTTTATAGCCTTATTTAAAAGGCCTAATAAATATTAAAGTAATTCTAAATCTAATAGCTAAAGTAATAACTTCTTTATTTAGATTTAAGGCATAATTCTTAATTATATAATTAGATTACTTAGAGGTAGCTTTTAAATAAAAGGTTATAATTAGGTTTTATAATAATATTAAAGAAAAGTATATAATAGATTAAGTCTTATAAGGGGTATTTATAATTATTATAGCTAAGAAACCTTTTAATAGGTTAAGTTATACTTATTATAGCTCCTTAGTTATTTAAGAGAGGATAAGGGAAAAAGATAAGAAATATAAAGGTAATATAAGATATATGCCTTTATTATTATTTACCTTATACCTAGCTAATACTAATATAATATTAGGCTATTAACTTTATAATAGCACTTATATATTAGCTAGGTAATATAAGAGAGTTCCTAGGGAATTCCCTAGGACTTCCCTTTATTATTACTTACGCAGTTACCTAGGCTTCTTAGTTTACTTTACTTTTAGGGTTTCTTATATATCTTTATCTATAGGGAGGCCTTATAATAAGCGCCTTATTAATATAATAATAGTAGTTTCTTTATCTCCTAAGGCTATAGCCTTAGTATATTTACTAGATTTACTAACTAGGGCGTTTATTATATTTATTTTTTATTTAAACTTAGCTATTACCTCTAGGGCATTTATTATATCTTTATTAATCTAATTATTATAATTACTTAGATAGCCCTTTTATACTACTAGGTACTTTATTCTTAGCTTTTTATACTTAAATACTTTTTTATAAGCACTAATTATATATTTTACTTTAAAATATTAATAATTATTTCTTTATTTCTTAATATCTTCTTTAATTAATACTAGGCCTAGCTATTCTTTAGGGGTATTTACTAGTAGTAAGTAGGCTATAGATATTACTAAGTAAATAGATAAGTTATTTACTATATTAAGCTAGTAGGCTAGTTAGCTAATTTATTTAATAATTTAATAAGGGCCTATTTACTATTCCTTAAGCTTAGGTTTTTTATTATTTATTATGCTATATCTATTGCCTAGGCAGAGGTATACCTAGTCTCTAGGTTTAAAGTATAATAACTAGTGCTTTTTATTATAACTTTTTTTTATAACTACCTAGGCAAAGGCTATTATAAACTAGGCGTTCTCTTATAAGATAGCCCTATTTAATTAACTTATTACTTCTCTTATATATCTTAACTAATTATTTATTTTTTATCTTATAATAAGCTTACTTAGTAAGGTCTTAATAGCATTTATATAAGTATTATTTATAATAAATTAAAGTAATATAATAGCTGTTATTTATAATATAATAGAGTTATTACTTATTTAGTAATAAAGTATAATCTTAATAGATTAATTCCTATGCTTTATTACCCTATTTAATTATAGGTATTAAGTAATTAATATCTAGAGCTTAGTTCTTATAGCTATTTAAATTATTTATTAAAAACTACTAAGAAATTTTATATCTTATTTTAATATTATAACTTAAGGTATGCCTTAGTTATATCTTCTTAGCTTATCTATTAGGGAAAGGGCTTATTATTTTATTATAAAACTTATATAGCTAGGGATAATAATTATTATTTAGGTAAATTTATAAATAATAATAAGAAAGGTATTAAAAGTATTATACTTATAATTTAGCTAGGGTTATCTTTTACTTAGTATATTAGGCATTCTTATAATAAAATCTATAATAATTATATAAAAAAGAATTAATAAAGATTAAATAGGGATAAGTTCTCCTAATAGCTTTTATTAGTTTATTTTATTTCTTTTATAAATATTATATTACCTTTTAACTTCTTTAACTTTTTAATTAAATTAATTAATAATAAAAGAGTTTTATAAGTCTTTTTTTATAGTTTTCGCCCTAGGGTAAAACTTTTAGCTATATATCTCGCTTATTAATTCTATAGCTACTTTATTAAGTATATATAGTTAATAGCATTTATTATATTTAATAAGGTAAAGTAATTTATCTTATTATATAAAAGAGAGGCTATTATACTTATTTAATTTCCTTAATTACTTAAGAATTATTTTCTATTATATTTTAGCCTTATATTATTATATAATTACTTATTTAGTTTTAATACTTATTAAGGCTTTTATATAATAATATACTAAGTTATATTAATCTCTTATTTCTTATCCCTAGTTTAATTCTCCTTTCTTTTTATCCCTTAAGGGTTTTACTTTTAATAAGTAAGAGAGAGTATCCCTAATTAGGTTTATAACGCCTAGTATATATTAAACTATTATTAGGTATTAGCTAAGGTATTATAAGGCTTAAATAAGCTAGTTATTAGCTCTTAGGCTAAAGGAGAAAATTATTATTTAGTTAATAATATTATAAATAGCTATATAATTAATAAGTATTTAAACCTTTTTAAATTAGCTTAAAAAAATATAATTTAAAATTTCTAGTAAACCTATACTAAGCCTACTATCTTAAGCTCTATAGGCTAGTATTATATCTTAGTATCTTATAAGGTCTAGCTTAGGTATAATATTAGCCTAATTATTATAGATCTATTAACCTAGGGGTCATAGTTAAAGGGTTAAAAAGTCTAACATTGCTAAGCTAGCTATAGCGATAACCTAAGTTATCTTCCTAGTTATATAACCGGCCTGATATTAGCCCGATCAGCTGACCCCATAGCCAATCAGGCCACAGAGGGCTATTTCCTTATTCTGATATATAATAGATGCCCCTCGCACAATGAGATCAAGGTTATCCCAACCGGACTCCCTTAATCACTTCTTTATATCCCGATCGGGCCTCCTTTTTAGCTTCTTGATTAGTTGAACCGAGGACCTTGCTGCCGCATTTGGCAGCTTAGTTAAGTGGCCTGATTATAATAACCCATAGCAAGGGTAGCGAAGGTACTTAAAAAGCTAATTCCGCGAGGGAAAGAGGCTCTTACAAAGGCCATATATATGGCTTTAAAGGTCGCGCTAATAGGCTGCTTCCTTATGAGCTAATTTATATGCTTGTATTACTGAACCTTCCGGAATTAGAAAGACGAAAAATAACCAGTTCTTCTGATTAGTGCGGGCTTCGGCGGTATGGTTATTGCTTTTAGTGCCGGCGGATTTAGCTTTTCGCGGTCTTCTTACGGCGCTCTTCTTTAGTGGCTTATGGCGCGGCTTGGTGCAGGCGGCAGGTTTAGCTTATCGCGGTCTTCTTACGGCGCTTCGGCGGCTTACGGCGCGGCTTAGTGCATTTAGTTGCAGCGGCTTAGTTATAGAGGCTTCGCGGTTTAATGAGACTTTGGGCTGCGCGGGCTTGGTGGCGGATCCGGGCTTAGTGCATCGGCTAACTTGCATCTCATCGGTCGATTCAAATTGGGTTATAAGGCCAATTGCGGCAATTTAGTGGTCGGATTAGTCGCCTAGTTTGGCAGGTCGATCAGACCTATAGCTGCTACCATATGTTACAGATCCGTTGACCTAGGGGTCGTAGTTAAAGGGTTGAAAAGTCTGACATTGCTAAGCTAGCTGCAGCGATGACCTAAGTCATCTTCCTAGTCATATAACTGGCCCGACGTTAGCCCGATCGGCTGACCCCATAGCTAATTAGGCCATAGAGGGCTATTTCCTTATTTTAATATATAATACTAATTATAGTACCTAGGATATAATTAGTTTTATTTTATATATAAGAAGGGTCTAGGTAGAAAGCTATTACCCTTATGCTATGCTTAGATATATTAAGTATAATAAGTAATTTTAGGTCTAGGTTAAAGTGCTATAATACTCTTATGCTTATAAGTATATTTATAATATCTATAAAGGTAGCTTATTCTTCTTTAATACTCTTTTATATAAATAAATTAATAAAGCCCTTTTATTATTATTTAATTTTAAAAGTTTTAGATTTTTTACTTAAGGCTAATAAGTATATCTTTTATTATTAAAGGGGCTTAATTTATTATAAAAACTATAGGATTAAGCTTTATAACTACTTAATTATATTAATCTAAGTCTCTAGGTCTATGAGGTTTTTTAAGAATTTAATATTTTATAATACTTATATTTATTTATTTATATTAGATAGGCCTAGGCTATTTATTTAAAATCCTAGAAGTTAGATTAATATATATATAAGAAATAACTTATTAGCTAATAATATAATATTATATTTAGCTAAGAGGGTAAAGAGGGCTTATAGGTACTAGAGGTATTTTTTTAAGGTATTTAAAAAGATAATAATATTATTAATAAATACTATTATATAGGCGCTATATATCTATAAAATATTATTTATAAACTATTAAATATAGGCTAAGGAGTTTTTAAATCTTATTAGTGCTATTTTTAATTATTTAAGCTCTTAGTAATTAATTATTATAAAGTAATTATAATAAGTAGCCTAGATAAGGAATTAGTAAAAAAAAGATCTAATATTTATTATATTAATATAATATTTTTCTTTTAGCTTAGTAATAACCTTACTTTAAAGAGGCATTAAGTAAATATTAATAACTATAGCTTTATTTAATATATAAAGGTTTATAATTATATTTTTTTTTATTATTAATAACTTATTATATTATAAATACTAAGCTTATAAATAAAATAAGATTTTATTAAAACTTTATTTAGTTTTATTAATATAAGGTATTAAAGGTTTTATCTAAGAATTCCTTAGCTTTAAAATTAAGTAAATAAGATTAAGATTTAAGTTTCTATTAATATTAATCTTTAATAAGGGAAATCTTTATTTATTCTTTATTATTAACCTTAATTAGCCCTATATCCTCTTAAAGGGTTAAGAATTCTATAAGGATAGCTAAAACCTATTAAGTAATTAAGTTTCCCTAGTTATAAATCTAAACTCTTAGGTTAATAATAATCTTTAATAAGTTCTTTAATTAAGAGATTCTTAGCTTAAGTCTTAGATCTACCTTTAGATATTAAGGTAAGTTTTTCTTAAGAGTAGGTTTTTATTCTTATAGTTCTTTTTATTAACTTAGCGAGGCTAACCTAGGGTTACCTTACCTAGGGTTTTAGGCGCTTAAGTAAATATCCTTAGCTAAAGTCGCCTTAAGATCCTTCTTAGAAAAGGTAGTCTTAGCTAGGATATTATCCCTATAAGTAGCTAGGAGTAATACCTAATAGCCTTTCTTAAGGGATTCTCTTAGTAATAATAGCTATATAATCCCTAGCTTTTATTTTTTATTTATAGTAACTAGGTTAACTAAATAGTTATAAAAGAAGACTCCCTTAGTCTTATATATAATAGCTAATAGGTAGCTAGCTATTATTAGGTTAAAGAGAGTATCTCTCTTTTTCTTAGTATTATAGATTTATATAAGTAAATAGGCTTTATTATATAGCCTAATTATTCTTACCTCACGGGCTTTAATATATTAAGGTTATTAATTTATAAAGTATCTAAGGGTTATAAAGATAATAAGTCCTCTTATAGATTTAATATATATTTAATTCTTACTATTTAGGATATTAATACTATATAGGATATTAAATTCTTATCCTAAGAGTAAGCTAATACTTAGCCTTTTTATAATCTAGGCATTAATTCTTACCTTTCTAATTATTAAATACCTAGCTTTAACCTTAGGTAAATAAATTATAAATTTAGCCTAGCTAGTTATTTATATTTATCTTACCCTATATAGAGGGATAGTCTTAGTTAGGTCCCTTTATATATCTAGTAAGAAAGATAGGAATTCCTTTATAATAATAAACTATCTAGCGCTAGAGTTTATATAGACCTCTCTTTATATTTCGCTATTTAATAAGTTAGCTACTTATATTTTAATAAATAAGTAAATAGCTAATTATCTAAGCCTAGGCATAATCTAGGATAAGATATATATTATTATAAGTGCCTTAGCGTGCTTTATATAGGTTTCTATAAAGGGGCTAGTATAATATCTATTAGGGATAAAGTTAGTAATCTTAGGGATATTAGATATAATTAGGGGTTTAATAGCTAAGTAAAGTACTTCTAGCTCTACCTTGCTAATAGTATTATAATCTAAAGGTTTATTAGATATAGCAGCTATATATATAAGCGCCTCTCTTTTTATAATTACTTAGAGTATAGATTATTACTTTTTTATTAAGAAGTATATATCTTTTATATTGCCTTAAGATGCTTTAATAGCTATAAAGGCTCACGCTATAGGTACTAATGTCTATAAGGACTTTAATTAAGCTATTCTTAGGTTATTATAATAGCTCTAAGAGTCTCTAGCTAAGGAGAGTATTAATAGCTATAAATTTACTAAGAAGTATAATATATTTAGGTTTTACTAGGCTTTTAACTATTAGGTATATTAATTATTTTTACTTTAATTACCTTTTAAAAAAAAAAGTAATTTACTTAGCCTAAGGTTATTCCCTTAATAAGGCAGCTAATTTAACTTAATTAATCTCTAACTATTACCTAGATATATATATTAGGGATTCTTTATTTATAATCCTTAATTTAATTATTAAAAGAGTCTATAGCCTAGGGCTAGGGAAAGCTCTCCTTAAGGTAATTATTAAGGAGGATATAAGCCTATATAGGCAATTGCTAGGTAGGGTATCTAGCTTTTATTCCTATCTATTTTAGAGAGGTTACCTAGCTATAGAAGTCTTATTATTAGCAGATATTATTAATAGTAAACTATTTATCTAATAGCGCTTATAGAGCGATATCTAGGCAAGGGCGAAATCGCTTATATAGGAGGCTTTTTTATTAAGGGAAGCTCTATATATCTTATAGTCCTTATTTTTTAATATTATCTAAGTTACTAGTATATTATTCTAAGGTAATATCTTATAAAAAAGTTAAGATATTTAATACTAGAGCCTTTATATATTTAGGGCTTTATATATAATACTAATCTAAGGTATTAATACCTTATTATAATTACTAGGGGGCTTAATAATTAAGCCTCTCGCTATATTTAATATTATAATAATATTAATTAATAATATAATTATAAAATAATTATAATCCTTAACTTTTATCTCTAGGTTAATTACTTAATATATAATTAATATAAAAGTCTTAGTTATGCCTTTAGAGAGGGATAATAAAGGTAATAAGTCTTCTTAGAGGTTAGCTTATATAAACTAGGTCTTTAGTTTTAAGGCTTATTATAAGGAATATAATTTAATAAGGTTTTTAATATAAATTAAGATTAATAACCTTTAAGTTAAGGAGAACTAAGTAAGCTAATTAATTAAGGAGTTATTAGTTTCTTAGGATTTTTATTAAGGTTTACCTTTAAGAGAGATTAATATAAAAGATAAAAAGTACCTAAGAGGTATAAATTACTAAGAGTCCTAGGAGGGGTATTAAGATTTAGCCTAGGCTTAGAGGTCTTCCCGGAGGCATTTATAATAATAGTAAGTTCACTACCTAAGTAAGCTATTATAAATACTATTAGGTCTAATTGCCTAGGCTATAGGCAAGGCGATATTAATCTAGGTTATCTTTATTCTTTAGCGTTCTTATTAAGTAAGTATTATCCCTTATATCTTAAGGTCCTTAAGATAAATAATATCTACTGCCTATAAGTCTTTATAGTCCTTGAGTTCTTTAATAATAGGTGCTAAGAAGAGCTATAAGTATTTTCCTAACTTATAGGCTAAGTATAGGTATCTTCTTAATAATTCTTTTTTAAGAATAAGTAACTAAGGGTATAGCTATAGAGGGTAGTATTATTAACTATTATTATTTATAAGAGTATAATAAAAATAGCTCTCTTAAAGTATTCTTATAGATCTTTAAAAAGACCTTCCTTAGTAATAAGCAAGGGATTTTAAAAGAAAAAAATATAAGGTAAAAATTTAATAGTTTATTTATATATAAAAAAGAAAGGTTTTTATAAAGAATTCTCTAAGCTTTCTTTATTTATTTTATCTAGGAATTTTTTAAGAATTCCCTAGGAATTCTTAGGGACTTCTTAATAAATCTTAGTATAGATTTTTATAAATTTCTTAGAGATTTCTTAGTAATTTCTTAAGAACTTCTAGGCTAAGTAATTCCTAGGGATTTTTATAATACTTAATTAATCTTTTATAAGTTTTATAAAATATATTAATTTATTAAATTTATCTTTAATTAATATTAAATTAAGGCCTTTAATTATTTTTTTTATTATTCTTAGGATTTTAAAGTTTTTTTTATAAAAATTATTAATTATTAATTTTAATTATTTTTTTAATATAATTAATTAAGTTATTAAGTTATTTTTTTTTTATAAAATTTAATTTATATTTTTTTTTAAATTTATTAAAAAAATAATATAAAGAATTATTAATTTTATTTAAGCTTTAAGATAAATTAAAGATATTTTATATTATATTTTAAGACTAATTAATTATATATAAATAGCTTAATCTTTTATTTAATTTATACTTTTTTATTAATTATTTTAAAGGCTTATTTAAATAATTTAACCTTATTATATATCTAAGAAGTTAATTAAGGTAATTTAATAAGAGATATATAATTTTTAATATAATTAAGCTATTAAGCCTAATACTTTTTAATATAAGAATTAATATTTAAATAAGCTTTATAATATTATTATACTTAATATTTTACCTTAATAAATCTTATTTTATTAAGAATATATTACTAATTTATAATAATAATAAAAGAAATAAATCTACTTTTTATTTTAATAATAATAGCTTAATTAATATTAATAATACCTAGGTATATTTATAAATACTATATAAAATAATAGCCCTTATAT
>RZGM01000253.1:907-15918 GCA_027886205.1 Fusarium piperis | reverse complement strand
TTTATTTAAAGCTATTTATAATATATTTAAATACTTTAAAAGAAAGCTTTTAAATAAGGGGTATATTATATAATAATATATTTTAATTAGCTAATATATATTAGAGATATAAACTATATATAATTATTAAATATTATATTAAGTAATCCCCTTAACTTAAGAAAAATAAAGCTCTTTTAATTATTATTTTTAATACTTTAAGGCAACCTTTAGCGCTTTATATAATAATAGCTTTATTTATAAATTAAAGAACTTATTAAAAGTCTTTAAAGTAATTTTAATTACTTAAAGATCTTAGGGACTAAGATTTTTAAAGGGGAGGTAATTATAAGAATATAAGTTAATATATAATTATTAGCTAATTAATATAACTTTAGAAATATATTATATAATATAAAGTCTATAAAATCTCTATAGCTAAGCTTTTATTAAGAGATTAGTAAGTTAAAGTCTTATATACTAGTAATACCTATTTTTAATCTATGATTTTACCCTAATCTAGCTATTATAGCTTATACCTTTATATTATAAAGCTATAAGTATAGCTTAAGTTAATAATAGTATTAATAAAAAGCTTATTTATAATCTTAAAAGTAATAAAAGGCTTAATATAAGCTATAACTTTAACTAGGTAAAAGTAATCCTTATACTTAATAATAAGATATAATACTAAGATACTTTTATATATAAATCTCTTATTAATTTATTTTCTCTTTATTTTATAAGATTAATTAAGTTACTTAAAAGAATAGTTATTTTATTTTTTTCTTTATAATTATTTTTTTTTAGCAAGGAGTAAGTTAAATATTATAAAAAAAAGCCTATTTTTAAAAAGCCTAAGACTTAATAAATATATTACTTCTTTAATAATAAAGCTATTAAGAATATCTCTATCCTTATTATTACTACTAAGTATAATAATAAAATAAATTATATAGATTAGGGTAATTAATTAAGGTTATATTATACTTATAATTATTCCTTATACTATAGCCCTTAATAAGCTCTTTATTAAACCTTTTTATTTAATATTATACTTATTAATAGCTATATTATTTAATTATAGGGCCTAAAGCTAAGTTAGAAGTAATTTATAACTTAGAGAGAGTAATAAAAATATATTTATAATAAGTTATTTAATACTTATAGCTAAGAAAGTTAGTTATAGTAATATTATAAAGCTAGTAATAAAAGTAACCTTTAAAGCCTTAATTTATAATATATTTATATTAATTAAAAGGTTAATTATATTTATTATAAGGTAAATTTAGCTTGCTTAGCTTATAAGGGCTTTTAGTAAGAGTAAATAAGGTTAAAAGGTAAGAAAACAAGTCCTTTTAAGGAGGTTAATAGTAATAGCTATTAAACTAGTTATAAAAGAACTTAGCAAAGGTATTACTAATTAGTAGCGCGCTTATATTTTTAATATAGCAGGTTTACTAATAGCTAAAGCTAGAAGTAAACTTAGTATAGCTATTATTTATATAATATTATGATTTATAATACCTAATATTATTAGGACTTTTATTATTATATAATTTAGGTATAATATTAAGTACTTTTTATTTAATGCATTTTAATTAGCCCTAACCCCTTATTATAACCTGGTTATAGTCTTATAGGCACTAAGGAGATAAGAGTATTAATAAAGGCCTTATATAGCTAGTATTTTACTTAGGGTAGCTAATACCTTAAAGTAAATACCTATAGCTTATAAGCCTAAGACGCCGCGGCCGGCCTACTATGCTAAATTTATATATAATAAAGTAACTTACTATAAAGACAGGCCTAAAAAGTTTTATCCCGCGCTAAAAGCCTTATAGCCTTATATAAAAATTTAGGCGAATTAAAAGCAATAGATTTATAGCTAATTACTATAAGAAATATCCTTACCTTCTTTATACTTATTTCCTCCTTTAAGCTTAATGATTTTTCTAATATATAAGGGGATTCTCTCTATCTAGGCTTAGATCTTCTCTTGCGGCATCTTAGCCCAAGCCTTCTCCTAAGCTTAAATAGCTTCCTACTAGCTCTTTAGGGCGCCTTTCTTTATAGTTACCCTCTTTAAATATAGCTAGGCAGGCTTAATCATATTAAGGTTAGGCGAGTTGCCGTACTAAAGTATCCTTTAAACCTCTAAGAGGTTATAAATGCGTTATTAAATATAATAACTATATGCCAGCGCCTTATCTTCTTATATAATCATACTAGGCCTCTCTTTAGCATATTCTTTTATAAAAGGAAATAGCTTTAGGATTAAGATTAAGGTTTAATAATAGTACTAATTAATGCCTCTTTTTAAGCTTCTTATTAGCTTATTATGCCCCTTATCCTACTTTTATTATAGCTTTAGCCTAGGTAATTGCTATAAGTAAAGCCTTCTTATCTTATTTAAAATCTCCCACTTACTCCTTATTAGCGGCTTAAGCTCCTTATTTATCTTCTTTACCTTCTTAGTAGCTGCCTTCTTTTCTTTCATAGTCTCTAGTGCCTAGCAATAATAAGGACCCTTCTTATTATATAAAAAGGCGGCCTAGAACATAAACTCACTAGCGCCCTTTTACCTCTCGCGAATATAGCTATAGAGGAAGCGTTCGTTAGCTTTCCTCTATATGCGATAGCCACCGCGGCGATATAGCAAGATGATCGACGTTTCATCTAACCAGATGACATTCTTCCAATCCTCTATAGTCCAATCGCGATGGGCTATACACTAATCAAGCCGCTCTTTCTTCATCTTCTTTATTAATCTAGGCTTCCTCATCGGCTTAGTCTTGCGATAGCCTAATGCCTTGAGGATTAATCTGACTGTTGACTAGGAGATATTAATGCCTTATAAGCTAAGCTCGCCTGTAATATTAGCAGCTGATTTTTCCCTTCTAAAGCGGTCCCGGCTAACCTTGGCGATAATTAGGTCTTTCGTCTTTATTGTCTGCTTTAAAGGCCAGCTAGATCAAGGTATATCTTTAAGGTATTTATCTCATAAGGTTAGCGATATAAGATTTAGGTTAAATCCTCGTTTGATTACGCGTGCATAGATATGATTGACCTAATGGGTTAAAAGCCCTGTGATACTAGCTACCTAAGTAGTAGTCTTACTACTATAAGGTGCCTTAAGAGCCACAACTAAGGCATGGGTTACAATATCTATATTTGGGGCCATAGTAAAAAGCGGCTTGGTGGGCAAAATTAAAGGAAAAGCTACTGAGCGAGATCTATATATAATTTTAGTGGGGGAGCTAATGACACGGTTTCCTTGCTTTTTTGGGTGGGGCGCGCTAACCTCTTGGCAGGATAAAACTTTTTGGGCCTGCCTCCGTACTATGCCTTAGTTACCTAACTAAAGCTCTTATAGAGGCTATTGCGAGCGCTTAAGGTTATTATACGCCATTGAAGCCACCGCGAGCAACTGAAGGCGTCGGTAATTAAAGCTACCTATTATAAGCAACGAAGGCCACTGTGAGTAACTAAAGTCATCGGCATTGAAGTAATCGCGAGTAATTAAAGCCATCGCGGGCAATTGAAGCCGTCGGTAATTGAAGCTATCACGAGCAACGAAGGCAACCGCGAGAAATGAAGGCCATCGCGAGCAAAATACAATAAACCCAGGTTGCGATGATTGACAATTGAAGACGATGGACTCTATCAATTACATATCAATTTGGGTGGGCAGTCGGGAAAGGAGCGTGTGCCACAGTCGTGCCACATCTGGCTACGCGAGGCCTTAATAATTGCCCAACTGTAATTGGTCACAATGCTCCGAGGTCGGCACCTCTCCACTGTGCCACAGTCGTGCCACATCTGGCTATGCGAGGCCTTAATAAATGCCCAACTGTAATTGGTCACAACGCTCCGAGGTCGGCACCTCTCCACTGTGCCATGACTAACCCCCGGTAAAAAAGTCTGGGGAAGTCAATGGACGAAAGCTGTTTTCAAAATTTTCCCGTTGCTCACGACAGCGATTGGTTATAGAGTCCTTTGCGCTCCTAGAAAAGAGATGCTGTACAGAGCAGTGAGTAAGCCCACAGGATTAATTAAATAATTCCTCAGAAAGACTGACGTTCCTAGATCGTGACAGCCCCTTGGGCTCGATCGCTCGGCCGAGCAACCAGGCGCATGTCAAGTCGAACCGTCTGCAGCCAACATGTCGTCCATTCGCCATACCAGTACTCCCCCCGCCGTTCATTGAACACGACAAGCGTCCATCAAGCAACAGTTTCATCTGCGAAAGTGCCGGGGGAATCCAGCCTCCGGCCCAATCTTGGCAGCACTTCTCAGGGCAAGACACCGCAAACCCTCACGGAAAAGATCTTCCAACGCCATGCCGTCAATCTCCCAGAGGGCACGATTATACGAAGTGGCGACTACGTTCAGATACAACCTCATAGGTGTCTTAGTCACGATAACACCTGGCCAATTGCCCAAAAGTTCATGTGAGAGACCGAATCGACTGCTTTCCGTTCGCCCTTTTGAAGCATCCGCTGGGATGCCATCAAGGCCACTCTATTGACTGCTACAGGTCTATGGACGCCACGCGAATCAAGGATCCGAAGCAGCCAGTCTTTGCGCTTGATCATCAAGTTCAATCCAAGACTGAAGCCAATCTCCGCAAATACCGATTGATCGAAGAATTTGCCAAGGAACATGGCGTTGCCTTTTTTCCCGCCGGCCATGGCATCGGCCACCAAGTCATGGCAAGCCCTCTTATAGACCCCCCTATTAGTCCATGCTAACCTAATCAGATCGAAGAGCTTTTCGTTTGGCCGGGCACATTATGCGTTGGCTCGGATAGTCACAGCAACATGTATGGAGGTATAGGCTCCCTAGGAGTTGCCCTAGTACGATCAGACGCCGCTTCGGTCTGGGCCACCGGCAAGAGTTGGTTCCAGGTCCCTCCTGTGGTGCAGGTCACCTTGACCGGGACATTGCCTCCTGGTGTGACCGGAAAGGATGTTATCGTAGCGCTCTGTGGCCTCTTCCCTACAGATGTACTTAACCATAGTGTTGAGTTCGTTGGCTCCGAGCAGACCATGTCAAGTATCCCTGTCGATGACCGCCTCACTATTAGCAACATGTCGACTGAGTGGTCAGCAACTTCTGCGATGGCACGTATATTCCTTTCACAATCTGTGTCAACGCATCATGTCTAATTCTTGTGTGTTTCAGTTCCCCATCGATGAGACTCTGAAGCGCTGGCTACGATACAAGGCCACAGAGGCGGCAATGTACGAGGATCGAACTACCCGGGAGCGAATCACACAGGAAAAGGTTGACGAGCTATATGCCGACCCCGTGCAAGCTGATCCCGGAGCCCAATACGCTAAGAAGCTTTACCTTGACCTCTCTAGCCTCTCACCTTACATCTCAGGACCCAACTCTGTCAAGGTCTCGACCCCGCTGAGCGAGCTTGAGCCGAAGAACATCAAGGTTGATAAAGCTTATATCGTAAGCTGCACCAACTCGCGAAGCTCCGATCTTAGGGCTGCCGCCAAAGTTTTCCAGGATGCCGCCGAGGCCAACGGCGGCAAGACTCCGAAGATCGCAAACCATGTCAAGCTGTACATTGCGGCAGCTTCGATCAATGAGCAGACCATGGCCGAAGACGAGGGTAGCTGGCAGACGCTACTTGACGCCGGTGCAATTCCTCTCCCTGCTGCTTGCGGACCTTGTATCGGGTTGGGAACTGGCCTGCTGGAGGATGGCGAGGTTGGAATCTCTGCCTCGAACCGCAATTTCAAGGGCCGGATGGGCTCAAGACGTAAGTTCTATCCTTGAAATTTTGCTCTCCAAGACTAATTGTGCCAACAGTCGCTCATGCCTACCTTTCTAGCCCCGAGGTTGTGGCTGCGAGCGCCCTAAGCGGCAGGCTCTCGGGCACCGGTGTATACAAGGCCCCCGAGAACTTCAACGGTGTGCAATTCGGCTATGGCACTGGCTTACCGGGCTCTCCTTTGAGTCAGCTCGACAGCGCTCTTGAGCAACTCGAGTCTTTCATCGACAGGGTGGAGGCTTCTGTGCCCAAGGGCGACGGCAATGATGCAAAGGCAACCACTCGAATTCTTGCAGGTTTTCCAGAAAAGATCACTGGCGAGCTTTTGTTCTGTGATGCTGATAACCTTGATGTGGGTTTTCCAAACTCAGTGTATGAACCTCGTGTACTAAACATTCCTTCTCTAGACCGACAACATTTATGCTGGAAAATGTGAGTGGTGACTTTCTGGCTGCACTTTTCCCGGTCTGAGCAACCCAACTGACCCTTTTTAGACACATATCAGGATGACATTACGAAAGAGGGCATGGCAAAGGTCTGCATGGAGAATTATGACCCTGAATTTAGGTCCATCGCCAAACCCAACGATATCCTCGTCTCAGGAGGCAACTTTGGCTGCGGCTCATCGCGAGAACAAGCAGCGACGGCCATCCTAGCCAACCAGATCCCGCTCGTCGTCGCCAGCACCTTTTCCAGCATCTTTGCCCGAAACAGCATTAACAACGCGCTCTTGGGCTTGGAAGTGCCACGACTCGTCGAGCGCCTTCGGGCCGCATTCCCTGCATCGGAGAAAATACCGACACGGCGTACAGGTTGGACTCTGACATGGGACGTTGCTCGGAGTGTCGTTGAGGTGCAGGAAGGCGAGGGTGGAGAGCGCTGGGAGGAAAAGGTTGGCCAGTTTCCTGAGAATCTGCAAGAGATTATCGCCAAGGGGGGCTTGACGGACTGGACAAAGGCCGAGATTGCGAAGGGTGTTTGAGATGCCACACAAGAATAGTTTTGATTAGGAATAATGTGTGTAAACTGCGCTTGAACTCGGAAATTCCTCGCAACGTCGTTTCATCTAGTTCTTGGCTTACCGCTCTGTCGAACAGGACATTTTCATCCTCGTTACCCAAAGGTGCTGAGCATTGTTGCTCCCTAGCCTTGAGCCTCGCTTGTCCCGGGCGCTTCATATGCTACGCAGCAGGCCTTTCTAGTCTTGGCCAGAGCGTTTCCTCATTACACAAAATTTCCATGACACGCCGTGGGCGGTTCGAGAAGTTCCAAACCGTGTGTGAAAAGCAGCAACGAGCCCCGCCTGTGAAGAATGTGGCCAATCCCTAAGGAACTGTTCTTCCTCATCGGTCCAATGACTCTTGGCTGCGGCTCGAATACCTTGATTGGCCTTCAATTTCCTTGCCATCCCAACGATTGATGGCCGGGCCCGTTCGGTCCCGAACCTTTTCCAGAACCTGCGAACCATCTCCGACGGCTTCACGGCGGAAGAAACGCAATCCCAGAGAAGCTCTAGCTGGGGCCACGCATGACCCTTAGAACTTCCAATAAAACCCTTCGTCACACATCTCCCTTGGAAGGCTTTGTACGACCGCTCGATCCCAAATTTCTCCTGAAAGAGGGTCACACACTCCTTCAAAGGCATATCTCTCTCCCATAAGTCTTCGTTCGTCGAGGCCAGTGCCTCATACCGGCTTACATCGGATGGCCACGTGTACAACTCTGCCGAGATATCCTTGGATGCACCCCCGACCTGCATAAATGCAGTGTATTGTAGCTGGTCCCGTTGTTCTCCGGGCTGGCTGGAGGGGGAAAATTGCGACGGTGCATGTCCTTGTGTCCCATCCAGGGATGAATCATACCTCCAGTGCGGTAGAGGCTCCGAACAGCAGAGATCGAGGGCATGACGTCGGCAGCGTTGCCACCAGCCCGCCAGCCGAACAACACTGAGAATCATGGTGCGCTCAGCCGGTACCCCGTCCGCCAGCATTTGAGCTTGAGTTCGGTGGCGTATTTGAATCAAGTGTCGCCATGACATATGCGGGACCGAAGAACCCGCAGCGGTTAGCCCTTCACTTTGCGCAATCGCAGGCGGCGGGGATGGATGGCAACATCCATGACGAACCTGCCGCTGCTCTGCATCCCTTTGACCTGCGTATCCACACCCCCGCCAATCTGAATCGAGGATCCCGTGCAGCTCTCCTGCAGAACAGCCCGGCGATCGTGAGAGTGGTCTTTGAGAGCTTAATTTTAGAAGTCTGGAATCTTGTTCGCCATCAGCGAAATAGTATCACGCCCTAGCTTTAGCGCGCGCTTCCCGGGTTAATTTTAGAAGATAGGGGGCTTTAGCTTCGGTTCCGAGACCGAGAATACGTATCTATATTCCCTGTTTCTAGGAATAGAACAGGACTGGTAGATAAATCTGCTGAAGCAGCGAGCCTTGTGTGCACATACCTGCCTTGGCTGGAAGCCGCGTCATCAACCAGCACCTCGAGGTAAGCAACAGCAACCAATGAAACTATCTGGACTGGTTTCCAGGCTAGTCTTACCTGTCAGACAACGTGAGTGGTTTCAATTCCCGAGCCGAGGGCCCAAAACAAGGCGCAAGGGAAGGGCCCAGCCGGCAGATAGCTGCGGTGATCGAGTGACGGTTATTTATTGCGCAATGGGTTGCCCTTCTTGCCCACCCTTTCCAATGAACCCTGCCACCTTCTATCCACCTGTCAAATTCCATTTTGGAGCATCCCGTTTGAGCGAAACCTTAACCTCTATTGAACAATGTCGAACAAAAGCCGCCGAAGACCCTGTGGTCGGGGGAGATCTACCTCTCCAGTCTGCGGAGGAAATGGGTATCCCCCCAAGTACTTCATCAACCAGATTGAAGCCACGGAAGCCGAGGAAGCGAGACGTGGCCGCCTTACACCCCAGGAGAAGATTGCAGAGGACAGGGCCCAGCTCCAGCGATAATTGGACCAAGATCCGGCCGTGACGCTCCTCCTTCAACGCTGCCAGCAGACACCCTATAGCTGACTTCCGTGCAATGCATCAGAATGCCTTATAGATCAAGGCGGAAGGAATTACTAGGCAGCCACGTTCAGGCACCGAATCCTTATCGACACTGCGTATGGCGATTCCTATCACGTCCCTTGTCTCGAGGCCATGATCAACCTCCCTCAACTTGCCCCATCGCGATTTATGCTCGACACTAGACCCTGCCGATAGAATCATAATGCGCCTTAGAATTAGGGGCTTATATTTCAGCAATAGTTTGAGCATAGCGGGAGAGTTAACTTAGCAAAGATTACTACCTACTTTAAGGAGGCGGATGCCTACTTAAAAGAACGAGATAAGTAGAGTACGCGATATATCGAGTGGCAAGTGACGCATAGGAAGTATAAAACCAATTATAGTGCTTTTAAATGCGGTCTAGAGCCCTTAAGCCCGCCCTAGTGCCCTAACATTAGAGACTATATAACTAAGGGTGGTAGCGACGGCAAGGTCTGTCCACTTTCTGACGTGCTCAAACACACGGACAGCTGGCGGCGACAGGTGATGCCGTGGATTTAAATACTATATATTACGCCCAGGGCTCTACAGCGGCCGATATGGATGACAATTGGCTTGGCGGATATGGGGGGTTGATACGGCGTGTCGTGTTAGTCGGAATCTATAAATGGAAGGATACAGAAAACTCGACCAATACTGACTCCATACCCACCGACGTTGCGCCACCTCTGTATCGGTCAGGGTAAAACAATTAAACCTCGACGCCTCCTAGCGTTTTCTAATCTTTGCCTTTATAGATAGATGCTATTTTATAAATCTAGCTATTGATGTTGTTGATTCCTTCCTTCTTATCCCCCCCCCCCCCCCCCCTCCTCTTTTCTCGAGAGGGGGTTTCCAGTCATCTGACACACCCTCTAATAGATCGATATCCCTAACCTTAGTTAGAGGTTTCGCAATATAGGGTCGCAATTTAATATGCTACATAGTTATGCCGCATGCGTCACTAGGGAAGCAATATTAAAATATTAAATTCTATGCAATTTTTAATAGAAGAGATATTTTTCTATTATTAAAAATCACGTGGAAAGAAATACTTCTCCTATGCTATATTTAAGCTAGGATATGCGTTTACTATATAGCCTAGGGCTATTACTATAGAAGCCTACCCTTATAAAACTAATTAGCTTTTTTAGTTATTAGTAACCTTAATATCCTTATTTTAGATTAAATATATTAGGATATAGTATAATAAAAAAGAGTATAATTTATCTTATCTTATTACTACCTAGCGTTTAACTAATCTATAATCCTATCTTTTTTTAAGTTATCCTTAGAGATTCTTAGTATCTAGGACAAGAGGCTATCTATTTTAATTAGCGTTAAATAGCCATTATATAGCTAGAACTATTATCTAATACCCCTGCTGCCTCCTTTAGTACCCTATTTACTAGCTTATCGGCGAGTATATGCATTCCTATAACCCTAGTAAGGTTAAAATATATCTATGCTCTTTTCCTAATCTTAAGCCCTAGTATTACTCCGAGCTTAAATAAGAGATAGATGGTTTCCCTTGCCTAATCTTCTGGTAGCTATAGAGCGTGCATGACCGGCGTCGCCTTATCCTTATCTTTAATATTAATATTAACTCTATAGATCTTAATAAATATCTTAATCTTATTCTTTAGTCTATGTCTCGCTATGGCATAAAGACTAGTTATAAGAAGTCTATAATTTATTTAAGCTCCTTTATTAAGAAGTAACTCGGCTATATAAAAGTTCTTATTATAGAGAGCGAGTAAGAGAGCAAAGGTATTTTAATATTTATTATTAATATTAGAAGACTTTAGTAAAAGAGAGATAATATCTTTTTACTTATAAGTAGTAATATTATATATTAGAGTAATATTAAGACGCATCTTATTCTATAGTAAGTAGGCTATTTTACCTTTAAAGAATTAAAAGTCCTTAAGAGGAAAGAGGCTAAAGGGAAAGGTTTTTTTCTTAATTATATTATTAGTATATCTATAATTATTAATAAAAGCCTAGATTAAGTTAATAATAAACTTAATCTTTTTATAAGGTATATAAGGGAGGAAGTATTAAATTAAAAATATTATAATAAATAATAAGTTTTCTTTAAGAATAGTAAAAAATAAAGGGTTTTTAATAATAAGGAGAGAAAAGCTAAAGGTAAAACTTATAGAATAAAGGACCCCCTTTATATATATTATTTTATAAATTAATTATATAAGGTCTTATATAAAATGCCTTGCTAATAATATATACTACGCTACCCTATATCACTAGGTAGCTTTAAGTTAGCTTATTATAGAATTATAAAAAGGGGGCTAATCTAGGGCTTTAAAGAGGTCGCGGGGCTATTATCTAAGACTAGTTTACTATCTAATATATATTGATATAAGCAAACTATAAAAGGGCTATATAAAGGCTAAGCTTATTTAGTGAGATTATATTATAGCTAATAGCTTGGTCTAAAGGATAAGACTATTAAGCCAAGGTTGCCCAGAGGCCAGGGTAGGTTATCTAGGTTTATTATCTAGGCCTAGGGTAGTTATAAAGGAGTTATTTATAACGAACGTATCTTTTCCCAAGGGATAAACCAGTTATGCTGGGTTTATATTAGCAGTAGGATTAGGCGCATAGTCTTAAATATAAGGGTATTATATCTAGTAATATACTTAAGGGTATTAAGTATAACTAAGTTATATTAATAGCTAAGGTAGCTACTATATAAGAAAGTACTAATAAGTATATCTTATATACTTAGGTAGGTCCTTAGGACTAATATAGTTAATATTTAGTCTAGGGTAAGACTAATATTCTTAATACTTAGTTCTTAGACCAAGTTAAGCGAAGTTTAATCTCTTTAGTCCCTTTACTTAGTAAGGTAATTCTATTATCTTTTCCTGCCTAATATATATTATAGCTATAATATAAGGTCCCTCTTTTATTAGTCTTATTCTTAAGACCTTTTCTATAGCTAAGTATTAAAAGTAAGTAACTTAAACCTATAAAAAATTCCCTTTTTATTAATATAATATTAGGTTAAGTTTCTAAATATTCTTCTTTTTATAAGCTTTTTAAAATATAAAGCCTTTCTATATATATTAATGCTTTTAGGTCTAAAATTATACCTTATACTTATTACTTTTATTAAGGCCTTTTCTATAAGGTAATCTCTAATTATTTTAATTATTATTTTAATTATATTAATATAAAGGTTATATATAATAGTATTAATATAGCTTTATTTTATAAGTTCTTTATTTTTATATAAGTATATTTTTTTATTTATATTTCTAGCTAATATTATAGTTATGAAAAATATTTATAAGTATAAATAGCTTGAGACTAAGGAGGCTAAAGCAAAGGCTACTCTTAAAAAAGCAATATCTAAGCTAGCTTATATTTAGAAATAAAAAAGATTACTTAAGGCGTAAAGTAATAAAGCTTTTAAGCATAGGCTATATACTTTAAAGGAGTTAAGTAAACTTTGCAAAGAGTTATTTATAGTTATAAATGCCTATTTCCTTAGGGCTATTAATTTAATTAACTAAAATACTATTAGTCTTAATAAGCTTATATTTAATATTAATAAAAGTTTTTTAAAAAGTATTATATATTAATAAGGTATTTTAAGAGTTTTTAAGTATTTTTAAAGTTTAAGTAATTTTTTTATTTAATAAAATATATTATTTTATTATTAATTTTATTTATATTAAAAATAGCTTTTATAATATATTTTTTTAATTTATTAACTTAAGCTTTAGATTTATTACTAGTTTTAACTTAGATAATATCTTATATTAATTTAAATAATAAAATATAAAAAATTAAATAAAGCTTAATATTAAGTAATAAATCTAATTTATAATTATATTTTAAAATTTTTTACTTAATTTTATATAATTTAATATATTTATAATTAAGTTTTTTATTTTATTTTTTTATTTTAATATTTTTTATTATAAGATAAATTATATCTCTTTTTAAAAAGATTAGTCTCTTAATTCTTTTTTAATTAATATAATTTATTATTTTATTTTTAATAAATTTAAGTTTTATTTTTATTTCCTTATATAGATTTTATAATTAATTATTAATAAGAATTACTTTTAGGTTAATAATAATATCTTATATTTATTAATATATATCTAAGATAAATCTAAAATTAATATAAGCTAATATAATCTTTATACTTTTATTTATAATTATATTATATATTAGCTAAGTAACTAATAGCTTTTTAACCTAATTAATTTATTTATAATTAATATAATTTTTAGTAATTTTATTATATACTTATTATATTTACGCATTATATTACTATTAAGTTATATATAAGACTTTGCTCAGGGTTACTTTAATAAACTTTTTATTAAACTTCCACTCATAACCTTATCTCATAACATATAAATCATCGTCCGTTAGCAAGCTAGTGAGCCCAGTTGCTCGCTCACTGGCTTGCCATCCAAACCCACTCCATAAAATAGCACGCAGCAACCGAAGATGACCAAGTTGACCCTCTAAAGGTCTGACAAAGGTCGCGAGACCGTAAGGAGCTTCTTTGGCTCCAGCAGCCATACGAGGCCGGTCTGCTTTCAGGGCCGCCCTGAGGTTTTGCCCCGACAATATCAGCGCATCATGGGGGCACGGCAATGCGGCTCTGTAGCTATTGGCCTCTGGGGTTGTGTTGGTAGCGGGGAGCACACATCGGGTGATTTATGTAGGGACTGCCATTTCGTATGATATTTGTAGATGTGCCTGGGTATTGCTGGTTAAGTCGTTATTGCTAGAATAGGGAGTAGGCCACTCTTATTATTATAAACTAGTAATATATTCTTAATAAAATAAGGTTTATTAAGGCAAAGTATTAGGCGTAGTAGTATTATAAAGCTTATTTAGATATTAACTCTTATATTAAAAGGTATTAGGCTTAATAACTTAATTATATTAAAAATTATATATCTCTTATTAAATTACCTTAATTTAACCCTTAGATATATAATAAGGTTAAATTACTTAAATATTTATTATTTCTTAATTTTTTAATTATTTAATAATTATTAATTATATTCTTAGATTTATTTTAATAATAAGTTTTTTATTTTATTATATAAATTATTTTAATAATTTAATAAAATATTTTAATAATTTTATTTTATTTATAATATATTATAATATTATTTTTTTATTATAAGTATTTTTTAATTATATACTTAAGGAATTATTTCTTAGTTTTAATTTTTTTTAATATTTAAATTAAATTATTTATTAATAATATTAGCTTTTTTATTTTTTTTTTATATATAAATAATAATATAATTAAATTTTAAATAATATTTAATATAATATAATTATTTTTTATTTAATTATTATATTATAATAAAATTTTAATAATTTTATTATATACTTATTATATTTATGCATTATATTACTATTAAGTTATATATAAGACTTTGCTTAGGGTTACTTTAATAAACTTTTTATTAAACCTTTACTTATAACCTTATCTCATAATATATAAGTTATCTATAGGCAAGCTTATAAGTTAATATCTTTATTCGCTCACTAGCTTATTATCTATACCCACTCTATAGAGCAAAGAAGCTCCTATAACCATATATCTTATTGCCGCAACGCAGAAAGGAATATTATATCTTCGGGTCATAAAGGGTCGCCGTATTTAATTCATTATATAAGGCCTTTGAGATATTACTCTTGATTCTTAATAAAGATATACTAGTAGCCAGTGAGAAGGACTTACTACTTAACCACATAATAACCAAAGATAACTAAGTTAACCCTCTAAAGGTCTAATAAGGGTCGCGAGACCGCTAAGAGCTTTTTTAGGTCTAATAGCTATATAAGGCTAGTCTACTTTAAGTAGGCCATAGCCTCTATAAGGTTCCGCCTTAATAGCATTAGTATATTAATAGGGCATATTAATATAATTATATATTATTAGGCTTTAGCGCTTAAGTTAATAATAAGGTATATGCACTAGATAATTTATATAGGGGCTATTATTTTATATAATATTCATAGGTATACTTAGGTATTATTAATATTAATTAAGCTATTATTATTAGAATAAGAAGTAGGTTTATTACTTTTATTATTGCGAATTAGCGATATATTCTTAATAAAATAAGGTTTATTAAGGTAAAGTATTAGGCGCGGCGGTATTATAAAGCTTATTTAGATATTAATT
>RZGM01000252.1:16440-26536 GCA_027886205.1 Fusarium piperis | reverse complement strand
TTATGTTAAAAGGCATTAGGCTTAATGGCTTAATTATATTAAAAACTATATATCTCTTGCTAGATTGCCTTGATCTGCCCCTTGGGTATGTAATGAGGTTAAATTACTTAAATAAAAAATCTTAAAATATAATTATAAATTAAACTTATTACCTAAGATTAAGCTTTATTTAATCTTTTATATTTTATTACTTAAGTTAATATAAGATATTATTTAAGTTAAAATTAATTATAAATAAATAAAAATTAATAAATTAAAAAAATATATTATAAAAGTTATTTTTAATATAAATAAAATTAATAATAAAATAATATATTTTTATTAAATAAAAAAATTACTTAAATTTAAAAAATATATAAAAACCCTTAAAATACCTTACTAATACTTAATATCTTTTATAAAACTTTTATTAATAATACTAAATAAAGACCTATTAATATTAATAATATTTTAATTAATAAAATTAATAGCCCTAAGGAAATAAGCCTTTATTATAATAAATAACTCTTTATAAAGCTTCTTAGCTTTTTTTAAAGCTTATAAATTATATATAAAGGCCTTATTACCTTATACCTTTAAAAGATACTTTTATTAATAAATTTAAGCTAGCTTAGCTATAGTTATCTTTAAAGTAGCCTTAGCTTTTACCTCTTTACCCTTAAGCCTCTTTTACTTATAGATATTTTTTATAATTAAAAGAAAATTAGCTAAATAAAAATATAATATAAAAAAAAAAAGCTTATAAAAAGAAGTTATATTTATATTATTATATATTACCTTAGCGCTTATATAATTAAAATATTAATTAAAATAATTAAAAATTACTTTATAAAAAAAGCCTTAATAAAAATAATAAGTATATAATATAATTTTAAAGCTAAAAGTATTAATATATATAAAAAAACCCTAAGTCTTAAAAAGTTTATAAAAAGAAATATACTTAATAACTTAACTTAATATTATATTAATAAAAAAAGAAATTTTTATAAGTTAAGGTTAATAACTTATTATACCTAGTTAAAAAAAATAGCCTTAAAAATAAGATTAATAAAAAAGAGACCTTATATTATAACTATAATAAGACCTAGGTAAGAAAGCCTAGTAAAATAAATAACTAAGTAAGGACTATAATATAATAGTTATATAGCCTGAGTACCGGAGTAGTGAGGTTATGGGTTTCTAAGGGATAAACTATAGGTTTATATTAGTAATAGGATTAGGCGCATAGTCTTAAATATAAGAATATTATATCTAGTAATATACTTAAGGTACTAAGTATAACTAAGTTATATTAATAGCTAGGGTAATTAATATATAAGAAAATGCTAATAAGTATAACCTATATACTTAGATAAGATATTAGGATTAATATAGTAAATATTTAATCTAAGATAAGACTAAGGTTTCTATCTTTTAGTCCTAGGACTAAGATAAGTTAATTTAGTCCTATTTACTTAATAAGGTAATTTTATTATCCTTCTCTACCTAGTATTAGTTATAGCTATAATATAAGGTCCTTCTTTTATAAGTTTTATTCTTAAGACCTTTTTTATAGCTAAGTATTAATTAGTAAGTGACTTATATCTATAAAAATTTCTTTCTTACTAATATAATATTAGGTTGGGTTTCTAAGTATATTTTTTTTTATAAACTTTTTAAAATATAAAGTTTTTCTATATATATTAATACTTTTAGGTCTAAGATTATATCTTATATTTATTATTTCTAGCAGGGCTTATCTTATAAGGTGGTTTTTAATTATTTTAATTATTACTTTAATTATATTAATATAAAGGTTATATATAATAGTATTAAAGTGGCTTCTTTTTATAAGTATATATTAGATATTTCCCTTAGTTATTAGCTAATTTTTCTAATAATAGTAAAAAATATTTAAGAGTATAAATGCCTAGAAGATAAAGAGGCTAAGGCAAAGGCTATTTTAAAGGAGGCAATAGCTAAGCTTACTTATATTTAGAAGTAAAAAAGACTACTTAAGGTATAAAGTAATAAGGCCTTTAAGTATAGTTTATATATATTAGAGGAGTTAAGTAAGCTTTAAGAAGAGTTATTTATTATAATAAAGGCTTATTCCCTTAGGGCTATTAACTTAATTAATTAAAATACTATTAGTCTTAATAAGTTTACTTTTAGTATTATTAATAGAAATTCTTTAAAAGGTATTAGGCTTTAGTAAGATATTTAAGTAGTTTTTATATATTTTTAAAATTTAAGTAGTTCTTTTATTTAATAAAATATATTATTTTATTATTAATTTTATTTATATTAAGGATAGCTTTAATAATATATTCTTTTAGTCCTTTAACTTTTACTTATTTATAATTAGTTTTAACTTAGATTATATTTTATATTAATTTAAGTAATAAAATATAAAAGATTAAATAAAGCTTAACCTTAGGTAATAAGTCTAATTTATAATTATATTTTAAGACTTTTTATTTAACCTTATATAATCTAATATATTTATAATTAAGTTTTTTATTTTATTATTTTATTTTAATATTTTTTATTATAAGGTAAATTATATCTCTCTTTAAAAAGATTAATCCCTTAATCTTTTTATTATTTATATAACTTATTATCTTATTTTTAATAAACTTAAGTTTTATTTTTATTTCTTTATATAAATTCTATAATTAGTTACTTATAAGAATAGCCTTAGGGTTAATTATTATATCTTATATTTATTAATATATATTAAGTATAAATCTAAAGTTAATATAAGTTAATATAGTTTTTATACTTTTATTAGTAATTATATTATAAGCTAGTTATATAGCTAATAGCTTTTTAACTTAGTTAGTTTATTTATAATTAATATAATATTAAAGGTATTATTTTAGTATTTAGTTTATATATTTTATTTAATTATCTATCTCCTTATAATAAGCTATTAAGAGTTTATAATTAATTCTTAGGTATTTTATAAGGCTTTATTAAAACTTTAAAATAAATAATAACCCTTAATCTATAATAATTTTAAGTAATAATTTATATATTCTTATTATATTAAAGTAAAAGAAATAGGTAAATTTCTTAGCTATTATTAATTCTTTATATAAAATAAAATAAGAAAATTTTATAAGTTTATTTATAATAATAATAATATTATTATTATTATAGATCTCTTAACTCTAGCAAGAGGTCTAAGTATCACTAAAAGCAGAGGGTAAGAGGCTGACTCTAGCATCTCTATCGTTAAAAGCAAGGCATAAACATAAGGCAAAGTGCAAGGTACGGGTACAATTGTATATATATATTCAGTTGTTCTTTTTCTATCTAAAGGCTACTGGATTTATCTCTTATAGAGCCGGATTAGTCACATAATGGAACCCGTGTTATCTAGATATATAATAATTATAAAAATTCTTAGTAGCTAGTTTTTTTAATAGGGGTAGCTTAGTAATAAAATCTATTATAATAAAGTCCTATAGGTATTATATAATTAAAAATAGCTATAGTTTTTTATATAACTTATAATATTATGCCTTAGTTTTTATATATAAGTTATATTATTTAATAACTTTTATAATTATTTTTTTAATTTTTAGAAAAATAAATATTATCTTAACTTATTTTAGGGTTTTATTAATTTCTTAATATTTATATAATTAATAACTATAAATTTCTTATATAAGTTTATATTATAATTCTTATAATATTTATTATTTTTTTTATTTTTTTATTTTTTAAAAGTTATTAATTATATTCTTAGATTTTAATAAGTAATAAATTACTTTATTTTATTATATAAGCTACTTTAATAACTTAATATATAATACTTATAATTTTACTTTAATTATAAGATATTATAATATTATTTTTTTATTATAAGTATCCTTTAGTTATATATTTTAAGAGTTATTTCTTTATTTTTATTTTCTTTATATTTAGGTTAGGTTATTAATTAATAGCATTTACTTTATTATTTTTTATATCTTTAATATAAATAATAATATAATTAAATTCTAATAAATATTTAATATATTATAATTATTATTTTTTAAGTTTTTATATTTTTATAAAATAAGTAATATTTTTATAATTTATATAAACCTTAATTTAATATTTACTTTTAATAAAGTAATATTAAAACTCTTTAAAAGTATTAATAATAATAAGAAATTCTTTATTATAAATAAGGTAATTAAGGGTTATTTTATATAGCTTATAAAAATAAAATATAATAAGGTATAATTATTCTTTATTATCTTATTATTTAAGCTAGGCGCCTAATATAAAGTCTAAGATATTAATTTTAAGTTTAATTTATTAAAATAAATTAAGTATTTTAAGTATTAATTTACTTAAGATAAGTTTCTTAAGCTTAATAAATACTTCTTTTATTTATATTTCTATAATAAATAATTTATCTTTTTTAATAAGCTTAATAAATAGTTTAATAATATATTTAAATTATTTAAGAAACCTATAATAATAATTAATAAAACTAAAGAAAGCTTATATTTCCTTAATATTAGTTAATTCTTTTTAGTCTTTAATTACTATAATCTTTTTAAGGTTTATATATATCTTATTATAAGAGATAATATATCTAAAGAATTTTATTTTTAAGGTATAAAACTTATTTTTCTTAGGTTTTATTAGTAATTTAGTATTTTAAAGTATTTATAATATCTTATAGATATATTTTATATATTTTTCTTTTATTTTAAAAAAAATTAAAATATTATCTAAGTAATATATAATAAATATATCTAGATATTCTTATAATATATTATTAATTATTTATTAAAATATAATTAATATATTAATAAGTTTAAAAGATATAATAAGATACTTAAATAATTTATATTTAATATAAAAATTAGTTTTTTATTTATATTTTTCTTTAATTTAAATAAGGTTATAGGCTTCTTTAAGGTCTAGTGCTATAAAGTATTTTATTTTAAAAAATTAATTCTTTAATTTATTAATAAAAGGTAATTATATATAATCCTTAATTATAATAATATTAAGTATTTTAAAGTTAATATATAATTATAATTTATTATTTTTTTTAAAATAAATATAATAAGGTATTTAATAAATAACTTACTTTCCTTAATATATCTTTTCCTTAATATATCTTTAATATATTTTTTTAATATAAATAATTATATTTTATTAAGAAGGTAAAGTTTATTAAAGTTAAGTTACTTTTAGTTAATAAACTTAATTTCTAGGTTATAATATATATATTTTAATAATTTAATTTTAAGTTTTTTTATAAAGAGTTATTTATAGATTTTATATTATAATAAGATATTCTTAAGTTATTTATCTTTTAGTATTTTTCTAAGGGGCTTAAGATCTTTCTCTAATTTATAGAATTATTTTATAATATAGGCAATTATTCTTTAATTTTATTATTTTTATCCTCTATAATATTTATATTTTATCCTTATAGGTAGAGAAATATCTTATATTTATTTTTACTTAATTTCTTTATTATTAATAGAAGTTTAAGATCTTATATTATATTATAAGTTATTATTATTATTATTAGGTATTTTATTATAAAATAAGATTACTTAGCTATTCCTTTAGTTAATATATAGGTTAAACCTATATAACTATAGATACCTAAGTATTAAGTTATGATTTTATATTAATATAATATTAAAGGTAATTCCTTAGTTTTTCTTATTAATAAAGACTTTAAGGTAATTAAGCTTATTATTAATAATTCTATTATTATAATTAAACTTAATTCCTTTAAGGTTAATAACTTTATAGGGTTTTATCTTATACTTCTATAATAATCTAAGTTTATTTATTACTTATAGGTTAAAGTAATTCTTCTTAGCTTTATTATTTACTAAAGTATTTAATTATTTTCCCTTAACTTATACTTATAACTTTATATATTATTATATATTTCCTTTTTTTATTATATAAAGGGCTTTTTAAGGTAATTTCTTTTATTTTTTTACTTATAGCCTTATGCTAAGTAGGCTTATTTATTTTTTATTATAATATAGCTATAGTAATTATATTTATACTTATTATTATTATATGCTTTATAATTATATATATTATCTTAGGTATATAGCTAGTCTTAGTATTATTATTTTTATTTTACTCTTAGATCTTCTTATTCTTACTAATTAACTTCTCTTTATTAATCTTTAATTCTATAAGTAATTTTCTTTTTATCTTAGATAATATAATAAAGTTATATTAAGTATTATATTATTATAATATTAATTAAATTATATTAATATATAATTTAATATTCTTTTATTTTATACTATTTATAAGGTTTATTATTAGGTTAATATAATAATATAATAAGGTAATAATCTTATTTTTATTTTTCCCTATAATATATTTTATATTAATAATATTAATAAAATATCTATAAGATAATTAAATATTCTTAATATATTAAGTATATTTTAATATTATCTTTTATATTAAATAATACTTTAATATATTATAGATTCTTAGCTATTTCTTTATAATATGCCCTTATATAGATTTCTTACTTATTTACTATATTTATATATTCTTATATTATTTAGATATATTATTTCCTTAAGGTATTTTAATAATAGTTATTATTTTTATTATAAAGTTATAAGTAATATTTTTCCTTTTATAGCTTATTATCTTTTTTTCTTTTAGTCTTTTATTATTAGCTTCTTTTTTCTTTAAGTTCTTCTTTAAGCTTTTTAATATTATATTTAAACTTTATTTAATTAATACCTTTACTTCTTTCTTTTATAATCTAATTATTATATTATTCCTAGGGTTATTTTTATATTAAGCTTATAAGAGTTTCTTAAATTTCTTAGCTTTATATAACTATAAAGGTATACTATTTTATCTAGCCTAGGTTCTCCTTAGGTTCTAATAGTGATTTCTAGTTATTATTAGAGTTATTATATCTAGGTCTAGTTACTCTTAGTATTTTAGTTATTTAGATATTAGTATTATTACTAATAATTCTTAGTTATTTCTTATCTTCTTAAAATAGGTTTTATTTTAAGGGTTAATATATTTTATTTTATATATCTTATTACTTTTTCTTATATTTATTAGCTTAGTCCCCTTATTTATAGTAATAATAATATTTAATTATTTCTCCTTATTAATAAGTAGCTCTAAGTTTTATTAATCCTTTATAAGTTTTATAAGATATATTAATTTATTATATATATCCTTAGTTAGTATTAAATTAAGGTCTTTAATTATTTCTTTTATTACTCTTAGGGTTTTAGAGCTTTTTTTAAGAAAATTATTAATTATTAATTTTAATTACTTTTTTAATATAATTAATTAGATTATTAGGTTATTTTTCTTTATAAAGTTTAGCTTATATTTCTTTCTTAAGTCTATTAAAAAAGAGTAATATAAGGGATTATTAGTCTTATTTAAGCTTTAAGGCTAATTAAAGGTATTTAGTTTTATATTTTAAGGCTAATTAATTTTATATAAGTAATTTAATTTCTTATTTAACTTATGCTTTTTTATTAATAATTCTAAAGGCTTATTAAAGGGCTATTTTAAACTTAGTATAATTATTATAAATATCCTTAGTATATAATAAGAGTTTATATACTAAGATATTAAGGTATTTTTTTATAACTAGTTTAAATTATAATATAATATATTTAATAAGTTACTTTATAATATATTAAATATAACTTAAGTCTAAGTTAAATTAAGTTAAGTAATATATTATAAAGGCATAAAGTTATATTAAAAAGATTAATAGCTTATATATAATATTATTAAACTTCTTTAATAATTCTAGCTTTAAGATTTCTTTAATATCTTTGCCCTTTATAATAATAGTTATTATATTATTAATTAATTAAATATTATCTTTATATTATTAGTTCTAAGTCTATTAATTAATAATAATATAATTAAAAAGTTCCTTAAGCTCTTTAAGTTTTATAATTAAGTTAATAACTTAAGCTTAAAGTTATTTAACTTTTTTATTATTATTATTTATCTCTTTATTATTATTTAAGTTATTTTAAATAATTATTAAAAGGTTAAGGAAATAATTAATAAGTAAAACTTATTAATAATTATTACTAGGGTTTATCTAAGTAACTATTATATTTAATATTATTTAAAATAATATAAATAATTCTTTAAATAAAAGCTATTAATATATAATAATTATATAACCTAGGTATTAAGGTAGGTAAATAAGTTATAAGTTTCTAAGAGATAAATTATAGGTTTATATTAATAATAAAATTAAGTATATAGTCTTAAATATAAAAGTATTATATCTAGTAATATACTTAAGGTACTAAGTATAACTAAGTTATATTAATAGCTAAGGTAGCTAATATATAAGAAAGTGCTAATAAGTATATATTATATACTTATCTGCCCTTCATAGGACTAATAGGTAGGTGGGAGCGCCGTTGGTCCTAGACCGCGTCGTCCCTGGACCGCTATTGGTCCTTCCTATGTCAGTCCCTCTAGGGTAGGTATCTCTTGCTTAGCTAATGTGGATTCTGCCATCCTTCCCCGCCCTAGACATGTCATGGTTGTGACACCTATCATCTGCCTGAAAACATTAAGTCCCTTCATCATTCCAGTAGTAGCAGATATCAATCACATCCTAAGTGCCTTGTTAGCATGGTAGCTTCTGTTATGATACGTCAGCGTACGCTAATGCTATACTTCGCTGGCCTTTTCATAGCAATTAAGCTATGTCCACGAGTTATGGACGGGATGGCAGCTAATGACTGAACTATTTGTAGCGGTCCTATTATATAGAGCGCTAAAGGTTACCTTAATATATTAAAAATAATAATTAAAAGAGCTTTATTTTCTTTAAATTAAAGAGATTACTTAATATAATATTTAATAATTATATATAGTTTATATAATAGGCTTACTTAAAATAATTAAGATATATTATAACCTTATTATAATAAAGTAATTAGACCTGGCAAAACCCTAAGAAGGACCTACTATTTTAATTAATAAACCTAACTAAGATATATAAGTAAAATAAAGTTAATTTAACTCTACTTAATATATAAGTTAAATAGAGTTTATTTAATATTATTTAATTATAAGACTAGCCTAATATATAATTATACTTATTAGTACTTTTTTATATATTAATTACCTTAGCTATTAATATAACTTAGTTATACTTAATACCTTAAGTATATTATTAAATATAATACTTTTATATTTAAAACTATATACTTAATCCTATTACTTATATAAACCTATAGTTTATCTCTTAGGAATTATATAATCTTTTATTAATAATTACTTAAAATAACCTAAATAATAATAAAAAAATAAATAATAATAATAAAAAAGTTAAATAGCTCTAAGCCTAGGTTATTAACTTAATTATAAAACTTAAAGAAATTAAAGAATTTTTTAATTATATTATTATTAATTAATAAATATAAAACTAATAATATAAAAATAATATTTAATTAATTAATAATATAATAATTATTATTATAAAAGATAAAGATATTAAAGAAATCTTAAAGTAAAAATTAATAAAAAGTTTAATAATATTATATATAAGTTATTAACTTTCTTATTATAGCTTTATATCTTTATAATATATTACTTAATTTAATATAATTTAAAATTTAGCTATATATAATATATAATAAAATAACTTATTAAGTATATTATTATATAATATATATAATAAGCAAGCGCCATAGTTAAGCAAGCGCTATACTTTTCCCTCTTATACCTAACTTTTTATTTAATTAATTAATTCTTAATAACCTAAGATATTAGCTATTACTCTTAAAGCTAAAACCCTTCTTACCCTTTAGGCCCTTTAAAATAATATAAGCCTAAGCATTTAATATACCGCAAGGACCTATATAGTTAATAAGCGATAACTATATTACCACTAGCAAGGCATCTAGTCTTAACGCGATATTATCTAGAAATTATATTAGCTATCTAATCTAGAAAAATAAATCCTTATTTATTTTATTCTTAACCTAGATTTATAAGAATTTCCCCCTTAGCTTTATAATATAAAAGAAATAGCTAATTAATTACTTATTAATTATAATATATTACTTATTAATATATATTAGGCTTATAA
>RZGM01000252.1:0-16410 GCA_027886205.1 Fusarium piperis | reverse complement strand
CCCCCTTAGCTTTATAATATAAAAGAAATAGCTAATTAATTACTTATTAATTATAATATATTACTTATTAATATATATTAGGCTTATAACTTTATTAAGTAATATCTAGATCTTAAGATATATTTTTTTTAAAAATATAATTATTAAAGAGCTAAGTATAAAGATCTAATTATTATCTATAGTTAATTTTAGCTTATAATAAATATAATTATAAAATATAATATTAATATAAGAGATATTTATAACTTTAATAAGACTAGCTTTCTTATAGGTATAATTATAAATAAAATAATTATTATAAGCTTAAAAAGGCATTTAAAGCTAAAATTAATATAGCTTAGAAACTAAGAATAAATTATAGTAATTTAAATAATTAATATAAAAGGCTAATTAATCCCGCTATTTATTATTAATATAGGCTAATATTACCTCGCTAATTAATATTAAAAAAATAACCTCTTAAGTAATTAAGCTATTATAATAACTTAAAATAGCTAGATTAATAATAAGATTAGTCTTAAGTAACTTAAGTATTTTAATTAATATATAACTAATTAATTAATTAATTCTTATTATCTCTTAATCCTTAATAATTATAAAAATTATTATTTTATTAAATTTAAGACATATTATAAGGAAAATAAGATTATTTAGCTTTATATATTACCTTATTTATTTTATTTATTTTAACCTCTTAATATTAAGTACTTTAATATATTAAAGTAAGCTTATAATTAAGAAATAAAGTATTTAATTAAATACTTTATAACTTATATTTTAAAAATTAAGTTCTTTTTAGCCTTTTATATAATATATAAGGCTATTATAATAAAAAGAAATATTAAGGGGGCTTTTAAAGGAGCTAGTTTTATTCCCCTTAACTTAGAAAATATAGTCTTAAAGCTTAATATATAGCTATAAATACTAATACTAGTTAAAAAGGCTTCTAATTAATTAACCTCTTAGGTATTAAGGACCTTAAAGACTATGCTTAAGGCCTAATCTTAGTCTTAATACCTTAAAAGATAAATTAAGAGGTATTAAAGTAGNNNTCTTAGGTATTAAGGACCTTAAAGACTATGCTTAAGGCCTAATCTTAGTCTTAATACCTTAAAAGATAAATTAAGAGGTATTAAAGTAGCTCCCTAGAGTTAATCCTTAAAGCCTTAAAGTCTCTTAAGAAAGAGATAAAGGTAATTATATATTAGGTTGCTTTATTAATTACTAAGAATAAAGACCTTTAAGAGGTAAATAAGATACTTAATTAGCGCTAGAGGGTAAAAAGAATTAGATTATAGTAAAGAGGGGTAATAATAATAAAGTAAGGTAAATAAGTAATTAATTAAATAAATGCTAATATATAAGTAGGGGCTAAATTATTATAAAGTAGTAGTTAAGGGAGGTTAATATAATTAAGTATTTAATATTATAATATTTATAATAAGCCTAGCTATAATATAAAGACCTATTAAGTAGTAATTAAGATATCTAGGGAAAAGTATAATAAGTAATTTTAATTAATTAAATAGTTTATAGTATTTTTATTATAATATTTATTTAAGAGGTTAAGAAAAATGCGGCGCTTACTTAACTATGGCGCTTACTTATTATATATATTAATTTAAGCTTATTATAAAAAAATACCTTAATATTTTAACTTATAAACTTTTAATATATATTAAAAATATCTATAATAATTATATTAAATTTAAAATTACTTTTTAATAAGTCTTTTAATAAAAAAAACATAAGTTAAATAAAAGATTAAATTACTTATATAAAATTAATTAGCCTTAGAGTATAAAATAAAATGCCTTTAGCTTATCTTAAAGCTTAAATAAAATTAATAATCTCTTATATTATTTCTTTTTAATAAATTTAAAAAAAAATATAAGTTAAACTTTATAAAAAAAAAAACTTAATAATTTAATTAATTATATTAAGAAAATAATAAAAATTAATAATTAATAATTTTTATAAAAAAAACTTTAAAACCTTAAAAATAATAAAAAAAATAACTAAAGACTTTAATTTAATATTAATTAAAAATAAACTTAATAAATTAATATATCTTATAAAACTTATAAAAGATTAATAAAACTTAAAGTTATATATTAATAAGAAAAAATTATTAGATATTATTATTATTATAAATAAAGGCATTAAGTTAATAAATATTAAAAAAAGAAATATAATATTTAAAAAAAAAACTTATTAACTTTAAAAATAAAACTTATTTTAAAAAAATAAAAACTAACTAAGAGTAATTAATAAAAATCCTAATATTTAGATAACTATAAATATAATAATTATTTAACCTAAGTATTATAATAATAAGGTTATAGGTTCTTAAGGGATAAACTATAAGTTTATATTAGTAATAAGATTAAGTATATAGTCTTAAATATAAAAATATTATATCTAGTAATATACTTAAGGTATTAAGTATAACTTAGTTATATTAATAGCTAAGGTAGCTAATATATAAGAAAATATAAATAAGTATATTTTATATATATTTATAATTCCCTAGGATTACTAAGCTAATTAAAGTAATATTATTCTTAGACTATATTATTCCTAGATTATATTATTCTTAAACTATTATTATTTCTTTAGTTATTAATCTCTCTAAGGTAAGTACTTTCTTACTTATTTAAGATTATTTTTTATTATACTTCTTTATTTAATATTTAATATATTTATAATATAAGGTCTCTTTTTTATTAATTCTTATTCTTAAGACTAATTTTTAAAACTATTTTTACTTAGTAAATAACTTAGTTTCTTAAAAACTCTTACCTCTTATTAATATAATATTAAGCTATATTATAAAAACTTTTAATTAAAAAACTTATAAGTTATATATTTTTATTAATTCTATTACCTTTTATAATAAAGGGGCTAATATACCTTATATTTAGTATTTCTAGGCTAATAAATATTACTTAATATTAAAGGATTCTTTTTAATATAATAAATATATTTATTTTAAGAAATCTTATAATAATACTTTAGTAATTACCTCTTATAGGTATTTCTTTATTATATTTACCTTTATTAATAATTATAATAATATCTTTAATAAAATAAAAGAAAAAACTAAAGGTAAATAAAGATAAAATAAATAATACCTTTTTAAAGCTTTATAAGGAGATAATAGAGCTTAAGTCTTAGTTATTTTTTATAATAGGTTAATTATCTTATATTTATAAAGTATATTTTTATATAAGGGCTTAGTATTTTAAGATAACTTATTATAAGCTTTAAGAAGTAAAATAAAAAAATAAGCTATTATTTATATTAAATACTTATAAAGGTATTATAATTTATAACCTTTATATAAATTATATTCTTAATAATATAAACTAGGTATCTTTAGGCTTAAGTAATAATTTGTTTAATATTTCTCTTTTAATAAGTTTTAATATTATTAATAATAATCTTTTAAGAAATATTAGGTATTAATAAGGTATTCTAAGGGTTTTAATATATTTTCTAAGTCTAAATAGCCTTTTTATTTAATAAAATATATTATTTTATTATTAATTTAATTTATATTAAAAATAAGTTTTATAATATATTTCTTTAATTTATTAATTTTAGTTTATTTATAGCTAGTTTTAACTTAAATAATATCTTATATTAATTAAAGTATTAAAATCTAAAAGATTAAATAAAGCTTAAATTTTAATAATAAGTTTAATTTATAATTATATTTTAAGATTTTTTATTTAATTTTATAAAATTTAATATATTTATAATTAAGTTTTTTATTTTATTATTTTATTTTAATATTTTTTATTATAAAATAAATTATATTTCTTTTTAAAAAAATTAATTTTTTAATTTTTTTATTATTTATATAATTTATTATTTTATTTTTAATAAATTTAAGATTTAATTTTATTTCTTTATATAAGTTATATAATTAATTACTTATAAAAATTACCTTAAGATTAATTATTATATTTTATATTTATTAATATATATTAAAAATAAATCTAAAGTTAATATATATTAATATAATTTTTATATTTTTATTTATAACTATATTATAAGCTAGCTAAGTAATTAATAGCTTTTTAACTTAATTAATTTATTTATAAATAATATAATATTAAAAGTATTATTTTAATATTAAGTTTATATATATTATTTAATTATTTATTTTTTTATAATAAATTATTAATTACTATTAAAATTACTATTAAAATTATTATAGCCTAGGCTATAATATAGTAATAAACCATAGTAGAACTCTATTATATTATCTAGGGCTATAAAAGATATAAGATAAATTATAAGAGGAGTAATAGAGCGCCTAGGAGCAATAGCCTAAACTACTAATACTTCTAATACTCTTAGCGCTTTTAAAAGATATCACGAAGTATATAAAATAGACTTATAGCACTTTTATATATAATAGCTACCTTAGCTATTAATATAACTTAGTTATAACTTAATACCTTTAAGTATATTATTAGATATAATTATATTACTATTACTTAGACTATGCCTTATACTCCTACTAATATAAACCTAGTATAACTAGTTTATCCCTTAGGAAAAGTATAACTATTATATATTAATAGCTCTTATTTAGTAATATATTATATACTCTAGGTAATATTATTATTATAATACCTAATACTAGATCTTTATTTATCTCCTAAGGTAAACTACCTATTACTATATTAATAATTAACCCTCGCGGAATTACTATAAAGCTTAAAGAGCCTAAAGTCCTTATAAATATAAATAATAATAAAGATAAATATATTATTTTAGTAATCTATAAAGATAAAGTCTAAAAACTTAAGAAAAGGTATAACCTCTTAAGTAAATAATATAACTAGCTTTTAGATAAGGCATATAGCAATACCTAGGCTACCTAAGAATAATTTATTAATATAGAGAATACTATAAATAATATATAAAGATATTTCTAATAGGCTATAAAGTAATAATAATAATAATATTAATAAACTATTAATAAGTAATAAGACTATATTAATTAACTTATTACTCTCTAGGATTAGTAAAATAAACTTATATAGTAATAGGTCTATGACCTAGATAACCTTATAATAGATTATAATATAGCTAATATAAAGAATATTAGTGAAATTATTAAGCTAAAAAACCTAGACTTATTTAATAAATAAGTAAGCTAGGTTAAGATATTCTTAATATCCTTATAAATATATTATTAGTATTTCCCTTAATATATAGCTAACTTTAAAAGTAAGATTTTATATATTAATTATTACCTTATAAGTAATACCCTTACCTAGTTTAAACCTAAGCTATGAAATTACCTAGGTAATAAATTAATAAAAGAAGTCTAGCTCTTATTCGCGGAATATAATAAGTTTAAGGAAGCTATTTAATATAACTTTAAAATTATTAATAAAAAGTAATAAGCTATATAAAAGCTTAAGAACTTATAATAGGCTAAGGCTATATCTATATATACCGCTAAATTTATATAGATTATTTTATTCTTTAACTAAGGCATTAGTATATTTTAGATTATATTTTATAAAAGACTTAAGAATAAAATTAAAAATAAACTCTATAAAATTAATAAACCTAATAACCTCTAAGACTATATTAACCTTACTATTAAGATTAATAACTAATAATTTAAATAATACCTAAAATAATCTAATAAAAGTAATATTTAAGGAGAAAAAAACCTTATTTAATAAGGGAAAAACCCTATTAACTAAGAAAGGCTATAAGGACTAATTAAGGGCAATACCTCTTATAATACCTATATAGGCCTAATAGAGCTTAATATAACCTAAGAAGGTAAGAAAGACTACTATAGCCTCTAGTATTATTACTATAGAAAAATATATTATATTAAAAAAATCTACTATAAGAAATAACATAATATAAAAAAAGAATAATATAAACCTAAGAATTAGAAGTAACTCTTAGAAAAAAAGAAATAAATAAGATTTACTAATATAGCTAACTAAGATAATAAACCCTAAATAGCTATCTAGATTATAAAGGTTATAGCTATAGTATAATAGGGATATAATAAGACTAGACTTAAACCTAATAAGATTATAATGCCTTATATATAAGTATATCTCTTAGAGAAATAGGTTTTTTATAACTTAAATACTAGTAATAATATAAAGGTATAACTCTATAAGGCTATATAACCTCTTAAAAAGAAATACTTTAATATTACTAAGTTAAGTATATAAGAACTATTACTAGAGCCTACTTAAATAAAAAACTTTATATACTATAAGCTATACCCTATAATAAATAATAAGACTAAGGAAATCACTATTAAAAGGCATACCTTAGCGGGGACTTAAAGAAGTAATTAATACTATAAACCTATAGTATAAAATAGTTTCGCCGCTAGATTATAAGTATAATAAGAACTTAAAGCTATATATATCTAGCGCTAGGTTAACTCCTAGGATATAAAATAAAAAAAAAAGTATAAAGTCTAAGTAAATAAATAAAAAAACTAATACTAAGATAACCCTATTAATATATATATTTAGCTAATATAAGAATAATAAAATATAAATAATGCCGCAGATATTTATATCTAAGTATATTATATAAAACTAGCACTTAACCCTTATTAACTAAAACCCTATTATAACTTACTTAATAATATATAAACTCTATTAATTTACCTAAGGTATAAAGAAATCTTATAGGCATTATACTAATATTACTTATATAATATATATATTATAGAGAAATAAAAGAATAATTATTTTTTAATATCTCTATTATAACCTAATAATAAACCTTACCTTATATATAAAGCTTTTTAATATAAGGTTAATAAGTAAATTAAAGGACTTAGTATTACTATACTATGGTTTTACTTAATTAAGGAGGGAGTTATTAGTCTTAAATAATAGTTTACTATTGCTATATAAAGAATAATAATTAATAAGGCAAAAGTATTAGATAAAAGCTACCTTAATATAGAGCCTATGCTATATAATAATAAAACTTACTTATAATATAGAGCAGAGATGCTTATTACTTATAAATGAATTAAATAGATAGCAAAGGAAGGATTTAATTTCCTTATATATAAGGGAAAAGAGAAAGATAAGATATAATACCTATAAACTAGGCTATACCTATGATAAGACCATAGACCTATAAATAAGATCCTTTAGGAATATATTAATTATATTTAATATAGCGATCTTAATAGAATCTACCCTAGATAAAAAGGGGATAATAATACCTCTTAGGAAAAAGGTAACTAGGAAGTAGAATAAAGCTACTAAAAGTAAGTTAATAAATAGATTAATAACTATGACTATAAAGTATATAATAAGAGCAAATATAAATATAATTATATTAGCTATTAGCTATTAAAAAACTAAATACCTTATTTAATAAAAAGTAATAAATAGAGAAACCCTAGGAAATAATACCTAAGAAAGCCTTATATTTTATAAATAAAGCATATAGGTAATAATACTTAGAAATATAAGTATAAGTTAAGGGAGAATAACTAAATACTTTAGTAGATAATAGAGCTAAATAAAATTACTTTAACTTAATAATAATAAATAGACTTAGGCTATTATAGAGGTATAAAAAAGACCTTTATAAAGTTATTAACCTTAAAAGAACTAAGTTTAATTATAATAATAGTCTTATTAATAGCGAGATTAATTACCTTAAAGTTTTTATTAAAAGAAAAAACTAAGAAATTTTATTTAATATTATACCTATATAAAGCTATAACCTTATGCTTAAGTACTTATAATTATATTAATTTAATTTATATTTTAATTAAAGGATTAGCTAAGTAATCTCTTTTAATAAAGAGATATTCTCTAATAATAATAATAACTTAAGATATAATATAAGATCTTAGACTTTTATTAATAATATAAAAGAAGTATAATAAAGGTAAATATAAGATACCTCTTTACCTAAAAGAATATAATATAAATAATATAATAAATAAAAGTAATAAAGTTAATAAATAATTACTTATATTATATATTAATTTTATAAAATAAATAAAGATATTAAATAAATTAAAAAGATATTAATAAAAAAATAACTTAAAAATATTTTACTTTAGTATTAGATTTATAAAAGACTTTTTATAAAAGAACTTAAGATAAGATTACTAAAAATATATATACTATAACCTTAAAATTAAATTTATTAATAAAAAGTAACTTAGCTTTAGTAAACTTTATTTACTTAATAAAGTATAATTACTTATATTAAAGAAATATATTAAAGATATATTAAGGAAAAAATATATTAAGGAAAGTAAATTACTTATTAAATACCTTATTATATTTATTTTAAAAAAAAATAATAAATTATAACTTTATATTAACTTTAAAATACTTAATATTATTATAATTAAGGATTAAATATTATTACCTTTTATTAATAAATTAAAGGATTAATTTTTTAAAATAAAGTATTTTATAGTACTTAACCTTAAGAGAGCTTATAACCTTATTTAAATTAAGGAAAAATATAAATAAAAAACTACTTTTTATATTAAGTATAAACTATTTAAGTATCTTATTATACCTTTTAGACTTATTAATATACCTATTATATTTTAATAAATAATTAATAATATATTATAAGAATATCTAGATATATTTATTATATATTACTTAGATAATATTCTTATTTTTTCTAAAATAAAAAAAAAATATATAAAATATATCTATAAGATATTATAAATATTTTAAAATATTAACTTATTAATAAAACCTAAGAAAAGTAAATTCTATGCCTTAGAGGTAAAATTCCTTAGATATATTATCTCTTATAATAAGATATATATAAACCCTAAGAAGGTCTTAGTAATTAGAGATTAAAAGAAACCTATTAATATTAAAGAAATATAAGCCTTCTTAGGTTTTATTAACTATTATTAAAAATTCCTTAAGAAATTTAAGTAAATTATTATATTACTTATTAAGCTTATTAAGAAAAGAAAAATATTTATTATAAAAATATAAGTAAAAGAAGCTTTTAATAAAATTAAGGAACTTATCTTAAGTAAACTAATACTTAAGATATTTAATTTATCTTAATTAATAAAACTTAAAATAAATGCCTTAGACTTTATACTAAGTGCCTAGATTAAATAATAAGATAATAAAGGATAATTATATTTAATTATATTTTATTTTTATAAGCTATATAAAATAAAACTTAATTATTTTATTTATAATAAAGAATTCCTTATAATTATTAATACTTTTAAGAAATTTTAATATTACTTACTAAGAAATATATATTAAATTAAGGTATATATAGATTATAAGAATATTACTTATTTTATAAAAATATAAGAACTTAGTAAATAATAACTATAATATATTAAATACCTTTTAGAATTTAATTATATTATTATTTATATTAAGGGAATAGAGAATAAAAGGGCAAATATTATTAGCTAATAACTTAATTTAGATATTAAAAAGATTAAAGCTAAAGAATAATTACTATAGTTTATATAAGAAAGATACTTATAATAATAAACTATTATATATATTAAAATATAATAATATCTTAATATAACTTATATAATAAAATAAAATAATCTATTACTTTAATAAATTTAATAATATAATAAATAACTTTTAAATAATAAGAAAATAAATAAATAATAAGTATTAAAAGAACTATAAGATAACCTTATATATAAAATCTATAGCTATTTATTATATAAATACTAAGGAATTAATAAAACCTTAAAATAAGTTAAGATAATATTTATATTTCTTAAACTTAAGAAGATTATTATAAGAATTACTAAATAATATAACCTTTATATTAAAACTAAGATATAATACTATAAACCTTATAAAAAACTATAACTACTCCTAGTTATATAATAACTATAGAAATTAATTACTATAGATTTTATTATAAAGTTACCCCTATTAAAAGAACTAGCTATTAAAAACTTTTATAATAGTATTTTTATTATTATAAATAAACTTATAAAATTTTCTTATTTTATATTATATAGAGAATTAATAATAGCTAAAGAATTTACTTATTTCTTTTATTTTAATATAGTAAGAATATATAATATATTACTTAAGATTATTATAAATTAAGGATTATTATTTATATCTAAGTTTTAATAAGGCCTTATAAAATACCTAGGGGTTAATTATAAACTCTCTATAACTTATTATAAAGAAATTAATAAATAGACTAAATATATAAATTAAGTTATTAAGTAATACCTTTAATATTATATTAATTATAAATAAACTAATTAGGTTAAAAAGCTACTTATTATATAATTAGCCTATAATATAGTAATTAATAAAAGTATAAAGATTATATTAATATATACTAATTTTAGATTTACCTTAGATACTTATAAATAATTATAAAATATTATTATTAACCCTAAGGTAATCCTTATTAATAATAAGCTTAAGAATTTATATAAAGAAATAAGAATAAAACTTAAGTTTATTAAAAATAAAATAATAACTTATATTAATAAAAAAAGAATTAAGGGATTAATTTTCTTAAAGGGAGATATAGTTTACTTTATAAAAAAAAATATTAAAATAAAATAATAAAATAAAAAACTTAATTATAAGTATATTAGACCTTATAAAATTAAGTAAAAAATCTTAGAAAATAATTATAAATTAGACTTATTATTAAAAGTTAAGCTTTATTTAATTATTTATATTTTATTACTTAAAATAATAAAAGATATTATTTAAGTTAAGACTAATAATAAACTAAAAGCCAAAGTTAATAAACTAAAAGAATATATTATAGAAATTATCCTTAATATAAATAAAATTAATAATAAAATAATATATCTTATTAAATAAAAAAACTACCTAAACTTTAAAAATATATAAAAATTACCTAAATACCTTAGCTATGCTTAATAGTTATTAAAGGAGTTTTACTAAGAATTCTAGAATTAGCGAGGAGAAAGGAAGGATCTAGGTCTATAATATATAGAAGTAATACTATAGCAAGGTCCTTAGGAAGGTTTATAACCTCTTGCGCCTCCATGGCCTCTGCTAATAGCATACCCTTTTCCTCTAAATAATTCTTTATTTTTTTAATCTATTTTAATTTTATAAAAGCCACTATAATCTATACTTAGGTCTCTTATATTACCTTTTAGGATACCTTTAATAACTTTTATAATACTTCTAGCTCCCCGCGAGTATTAAGATATTATTAATAAAGTTTCTTTTTTTTATAAATAATCCTAGCTATTATAAGACTATAGTATTAATACTTAAGAACTAGGAAATACTATAAGTAGACCTATAAGTAAGAACCTCTAACCTTAAATACTTATACTTTTAATAAGCCTTTATATACTTTATGCAATGACTTAAACTAGGTCCTATAATATAATAGCGATTATTATAGGAATAAAAAGTATATAATGCTATATTAATACTAAATAACTTAATGAATTTTATAAAAACTTTAACTTTATAAGTTTTCTACTTAGTAACGCATTTTATAACTCTGCTAAATATACTATTAATATAATAAGAAAAGAAAGAAAGAAACTTAATAAACTAATAAAAATAAGGAAATAGTCTATTTATATAGCCTTAAGGATAAGACTAATATAAGGGAGATATTATATTATAGCCTAGGCTATAATATAGTAGTAAACTATAGTAAAACCCTATTATATTATCTAAGGCTATAAAGGATATAAGATAAATTATAAAAGGAGTAATAAAGCGCCTAGGAGCAATAGCCTAAACTATTAATACTCTTAATACTCTTAGTGCTCTTAAAGGATATTATAAAGTATATAAAATAAACTTATAGCATTTTTATATATAATAGTTATCTTAGCTATTAATATAACTTAGTTATAACTTAATACCTTTAAGTATATTACTAGATATAATTATATTACTATTGCCTAGACTATGCCTTATATTCTTACTAATATAAACCTAGTATAACTAGTTTATCCCTTAGGAAAAGCATAACTATTATAAAAATTATTATTATTATATTTTTAAAAGCTAATATATATATATTATAAATTTAATAATATAAGTTTAATTAATTAAACTTATATACTTTTATCTATTACTAAGTCTAGCCCTAACTTAGAGTATTAATTTTTTAAGTTTTAAACTCTAATACTAACTTTAGATATTAATCCCTTTAAGTATTATAACGCGATTACCTTATTAATATTACTATATAATTAATTTAAAACTAATTATAATATTTTCTCTTATTAATTTTATTATACTTTTTATAAATAATAAATAATATTTATACTAAGAATTAGCTTTATAAGCTACTTATAATATAATTAGCTTAATACTTAGCTATTAAAGTCTCTAAGAAAATTCTTCTTAAGATCTTAAAAAGAGTTACCTTTTTTAAGCTTTTACTTAAGGCCCTCTAGTCTAAAGAGCTTATTCTTAATTTAATTAAATTAATTATTTTTATTATCTTTATTTAAAAAAAGGCTAAGTAAAAGGAGGACCTTATAGCTAAAGATTACTAATATAATCTTTTAGGTATTATTTCTTAACTATTAATTTTATCTAAGGCTATTAAAGGCTTTATTAGAAGTTATTTCTTTAAGCTTTTTAAAGAGCTAATTACTTAGATTAGTAATTACTTTTATAAGTAAGACCTTATTATAAAAAAGGCTATTATAATAAATAATAGTAATATTTATTTAATTTATTAAATTTAGATTATAGTAAAAAGGTATTATTTTATTATAATTATAATTATTTTTAATTATTATTATTATAATTCTTTTAGTTCTTAGTTATAATTAAATTTCTTTAATAATAATAAGGGAAATAATTTTAATTTCTTTTCATAATAATTAAGAATTATATAGATAATTAAAAGCTTAATATTAGAGAGAAAAGTAATAATATAAAGAGGAATTTAATTTCTTTAATTAGCTAAGAGGCTATTTATTTATTATAAATAGACTTACTCTTAGTATATTATATATAATATTTATAATAATATTAATAAACTTTATTAATCTAAGTTATTTAAGTCCTTTAGCTTTAGGTATAAAGCCTTTATTATTAAAATTATTAAGATATTAATTAAGATATTTTAATTCCTTTCTTAGGTAATATAAAGTTTAATATAAATATTATTAATTAATACTAAGAAAATAACCTTTTAAGTAATTAAATTATTATAATAACTTAAAATAGCTAGATTAATAATAAGATTAATCTTAAGTAATTTTAATATTTTAATTAATATATAATTAAGTAATTAAATAATAATAATTATTTTTTAATTCTTAATAGCTATAAAAATTATTATTTTATTAAATTTAAGAGATATTATAAAAAAAAAAAAGTTATTTAGCTTTATATATTACCTTATTTCTCTTATTTATTTTAGCCCCTTAATATTTATAAATATCTTATACTTAGAGGGTCTCTTATAAATAAAATTCTAAAAAAATAAGCTTATAAGATATAAACCTAGGATTTTAATACCCTATAGTATAGCCTATGCGCTATTTATATATATACTTACCTAAGCTATATAGGCTTAGATAAGTAAGAAATCAAGAAGTTATAATATAGCCTTAAAAGGCTAATTTAGCTTTATTTCCTAATTAAGAAGAGTTATATAACTTTAGACTTAATAGACTTATTAAAGCTAATAAGTCTATTAAAGCCATGCCCTTACATAAGGGTATTTTCATCTAGGTCTTAGATAACCCGGCTTAAAACCCTAGAAGGTTTTATCTATCTTATGCCATTGCTCGGCTTCTAGCTATCCGATGCTAGCATAACCTATACCGTTTTAAGGCCCAGAAAATGGGCTATCCGACGCTATGACTTTGGCCTGAATCGAACTAATAGATTCCGAGTTATAGTCTATATAAGTCAGAAGTCTTTCCCTTAAAATAGCTCCTTAGATCCTCAAGCAATACAAGCAATAAGAGCACTAATCAGAAGCTGGTCTTCTGTATTTTAACCCTATCTTATCTTGTTTCTACTTTTGTCTCTCTATGATCCCTTATCTAGCTAATTAGCTCTTTCTAAGGACTAATTCCACTGCCTATTTACCTCCTATCTCTATCACTTACCCTATAGTCTTTAAAGACTATGTATCCCTTATCCTTTAGTCTTTTATAATATTAAGTATTTTAAGCTATTAAAAAGACTTATAATTAAGAAATAAAATATTTAATTAAATACTTTATTACTTATATTTTAAAAACTAAGTTTTTTTAATTTTTTATATTATATATAATATTATTATAATTAAAAAAAATATTAAAGAGGCTTTTAAAAAAGCTAATTTTATTTCCCTTAACTTAGAAAATATAATTTTAAAGCTTAATATATAGTTATAGATATTAATATTAATTAAAAAGGTATTTAATTAATTAATTTCTTAGGCTTTAAAGACCTTAAGAATTATATTTAAGGCTTAATTATAATTTAAATATCTTAAAAGATAAATTAAAAAGTATTAAAGTAGTTTTTTAAAGTTAATTCTTAATATAATAAAGTCTTTTATAAAAGAAATAAAAGTATTTATATATAAGATAGCTTTTAGTAATTTTATTATATACTTATTATATTTATATATTATATTACTATTAGGTTATATATAGGACTTTGCTTAGGGTTACTTTAATAAACTTTTTATTAAACCTTTACTTATAACCTTATCTCTTATTAGGGGTAAGAAGGGCTTATTATTAAAGCATATAGTAATTAAAAATAACTAAGTTAACCCTTTAAAGGTCTAATAAAGGTCGCGAGACTATAAAGAGCTTCTTTAGCTCTAGTAGCTATATAAGGCTGGTCTGCTTTAGGTAATCTAAGGCCGCCTTAAGGTTTTAGCTTAAGGTTTTGCCTTTATAATATTAGCGCATTATAAGGGCATAATAATATAGCTTTATATTTATTAGCCTCTAGGGTTATATTAATAGCAGGGAGTATATATTAGGTAATTTATACAAGGATTACTATTTTATATAATATTTATAGATATACCTAGGTATTATTTATTAAGTTATTATTATTAAAATAAGAAATAGGTTAATTACTTTTATTATTATAAATTAATAATATATTCTTAATAAAATAAGATTTATTAAGATAAAGTTTTAGGTATAATAATATTATAAAGCTTATTTAAATATTAACTTTTATATTAAAAGGTATTAAGCTTAATAGCTTAATTATATTAAAAATTATATATTTTTTATTAAATTATTTTAATTTATCTCTTAAGTATATAAAAAGGTTAAATTACTTAAATAAAATTATTAAAATTAATATTAATTATAAAATTACTTTTTTATTATTAAAATATAATTAATTTATATATTATTAAAAAAGCCTAAGAAATTATAAGAAAAATAATTAAAAAAGCTAAATATAAAAAAATATTACTTTTAAAAAATAAATACTTAAAATATATATTCTTAATAAATATAATTATTAAATTATTAAAATTATTTATAAAATTATTAAAAATATTATAATTTATAAAATAAATAAAAGCTAAAAAATTAATAATTTTATTAAATTTAAAAAAATAAAAAACCTTAAATTTATTAAAATTTATTATTAAAAGCCTTATAATTTAATCTTTAATAAGGGTTAAAAGCTAAGAGAGATTAATAATATAAAAATTATAAAATATAATTTAATAAACTTTAATTTTAAATAAAATAAAATAAGAGATTAAAGAAATATATTAATATATTTTAATAATAAAATATATATTTAGATTTATTAAGAAAAGTTATAAACTTAAATTAAAAAAGTTAAAAAATATTAATACTTAAGTAAGCCTAAGTATTTTATACTTAATAAAAAGTAAAGTATTATTTACTTAAATATTATATATATAATCTTAGGGATTAAAGATAAGTAATAAAATATAATATTTAATATAATAGCTATTACTTTTATTATAAGTTATACTTTTAAGATATTTTTAAAAATAAATAAGTATTTATTTTAAATTATTATATTTAATATTTTTCTTTTTAAAATTATAATTAATATTTTTCTTTTTAAAATTATAATTAATATTATTAAAAATAATATTAATTATATCTTATTATTAAAACCTTTTATAAATATATTTTTTTTTAAAAAATTAATTATAATAAAATAGCTATAAATAAAGAAATTATTATTAAGATATTTTATTTTATTAAAGTTTATATTAAACTTAATAATAAAAACTTAATAATAACTTAATAAATAAAATAATAAAAAAATATTAAGTTTAAATTAATAAATATTAACTTATTTTATTTTAGTAATTTTATTATATACTTATTATATTTATATATTATATTATTATTAAGTTATATATAAGACTTTACTTAAGATTACTTTAATAAACTTT
>RZGM01000251.1:0-15534 GCA_027886205.1 Fusarium piperis | reverse complement strand
ATAAATTAAAAAAATATATTATAAAATATATTATTAAGTTATAAAAAATAAATAATAAAATTAAATATTTAATTAAATAAAAAGATTATTTTAAATCTAAGAATACCTAAGAACTCTTAAAATATCTTATAAACTTATAATACCTCTTAAAGGATTTTTATTATTAATAATAAGAATACTTAAAATATTAAAAAAACTAAAATTAAAAATATTTATATAAATTATATTATAAGTATTCTTAATTAATAAAGCTTTTTAATAATTAACTTATTTTAATTCTTTAAGAATATTAACCCTTTTCTTAATTAATTTAACCCCCTAAGTTATTAATTAATACTTTTACTTTTAATATAACTTTAATTAAGATAATAACTTATTTAACTTATATTAAATATACTTAAGATTCTTATAATAAAAATATAATAAAGCCTTAATAATAACCTCTTAATTATTTAGTCTTTTTATCTTATTAATAATCTAACTTATTATTAATATTAATAAAAATAAAGAAAATATATTATCTAAGTATAACTTATAAAATAATAATAAAATATTAATTATATTATAAAAATACCCTAAGTTAATATAAAGATTATACTTAAGGTAATTCTTTAATATCTTATATAAAATACCCCTTTTCTTATAATAACTATAAGGTATAACTTTATAATTAAATTAATTAATTCTAATAGTAATTAAATAATATATAATTATATTATAGCTTAGATTAATAGATTTTCTTTTATTAATATAACCTAATATTATATTAGCTTATTAAATATTTATAAAAAAAATTAGGATTAATTAATTAAAGAAACCTTAGCCTAAGAAAATAATCTTAAGAGTAAGAATTAATAAAAAAAAAGAGATTATATTATAGCTTAATATATTTCTTATTATATATTATTTTATTTCTTATAAATTTCCTTTTAAATATATTAATTATATAAACCTTACTTTTATAAATATAAGGCCCTTATATAAATCTTACTTTTATAAGTATAAGGCCTTTATATAAATCTTATTTATATAAGTATAAGGTCTCTTATATATATATAAGTAATTATTATATATTAAATAAATACTTAGCTTTTTTAATTATTAATAAATTTTAATTACTTTTAAGATCTTTTTAATTTATTACTAAGAAATAATTACTCTTTTATATAATTATATTAAGACTTTTTATTAATATTAAACTTTTATACTTAGTTTATTTTTTTAAAAAATACTAAATATTATAAATTTTTATTTAAATAATAAAAAAATTATAAATCTTATATTAAATATACCTCTTTTTTAAAACTATATAATATAAAAATTTTAATTTATTATTTAATAAATAATATAAAATATTAATTTTAAAAGATTTATAATTTCTATATATTAAACCTTATTAAATAATAAACTAGAATTTCTATATTATATAATTTTAAAAGAGAGATATATTTAATATAAGATTTATAATCTCTTTATTATCTAAATAGAAATCCTTTTATAGGGATTTCCCTAGGAAAAGCTAAGGGAAATCCCTTAGATTTCCTTAGCCTTTCCTTTTTCCCTTTCTAAGGAATTCCCTTAGATTTCTACCAGATAGCTTAGGTAGAGGTTCTAGGGAAATCCCAGGGAAATCCCTAGGAAATCCCCGGGAAGTCCCTAGCATATTAATAAGGGAAATCCCTGGGATTTCCCTGGGAAACCCCGGGGAAATCACATGACCCATTTTCTCACGGCTTTTCATAATAAGTCCCTCTCACTATAACGCATATTATCCCCGGTGCGCCCCTTCGCGCGGTCATTTTATTATAAAAGCAATGCATAGGCCTTAGTATTTAAGACGTGCCGGGTATTATATGGTAATAGATTTATAGGGGAATATTGGTTCTATTGTGATAGAAATGCATAGGAAGGGAGGCCAGGGCGTGGTATACCGAATTAAGGTTCATGGGTGAAATGGGGAGAACGCAAGGAAATACTGGCGGAACTAAGGTGGAGAGATACATTGCAGTTATCAGTATAGCGTTAACAGCGGGTGAGTCACCCGGTCATAAGCTCCCTAAGTTTTAGGCATTATTATTCTAACCTCGGATTCTAAGGTTCATGAATCATAGCCTTAGATTTCTTATCAAAGTTCATGAATCATAGCCTCGGACGGTTATAAATACGGCTCCTCGCCCCCATCTCAAATTTAAATTCTCTTCCCTCTTTATCCTCATCAGACTTCTCTCTTTTTCTTTTCTTCCCTCACACATATACACACAAAACACTACTTTTCTTTCCGTCTTCCAACATGGCATTTTCTTCTAGCCACCCTGCCGACGCCTGGCGTCCAACCGACATGAACATTGCGGATTTCCAGACCGCAATCACCGACGCCTGCCGAAATTACTACGGTGATTCCTCTCGAAACAGGCTCTACGACAAAATGAGGGTCCTTGCTGTTCATTGGGAGGCGGATGGGAGCTCAGGTCTTTGCATTGGTAACTTAGCCAGACGCGTTCGGGATCTTTTTCAGCGATCCTATGGCTACGCTGTCGAACTCTTGTCGATCAGAGCCGATGATGCAGACCCAGATGCGACAATCTCCCACAACCTTCATCGAATGCTTCACGACCTTAAAGAGGACGACTTGGCCATTGTTTACTACATTGGCCATGGCGACCAAGCCACCAGCCCAAACGGCCTCCAATACTTGGCTCTCACCCCGACTGCATTCCCAGGCCGTCCATCCCAGCAGATCAACTTCCAGGAAGTTCGAACTCGACTCATCGACCCATGTCCTGCCAATGTTCTCATTCTTTTGGACTGCTGTTCTGCTGCTGGAGCTGGCATTGGAAATCGCAAGGAACTGATCGCAGCATCGGCTTTTGATGGAGTTACCAGGGGTGGCCCAGACGGTTTTACTAGCATCCTGGTGCAGCAACTTCAGCACGCCCTTGATAATCGACACATCATGTCCTCGGCACAACTCTACAACCGCATGGCAACCCAGCACCTGGTCAGGCCCGGGGGAACTCCCCAACTCTGGAGCATGCCATACTTCCTCCAGAATCCGAACACGACTCAGATGCCCATCATGCTGGCTCCCAACTTTGCGCATGAGCAATGGACTCCAGGGCCAGTCAATCCACTCTTTCAATCACCGGTCAGCGTTGTCCTCCACGTTCATCTTCGAGATGCCAACGAGGCCACCTTGAGCCAGATAAAGAACTGGCTTCTGGTTAACCGCCCCCACAACGTCGCCAGAGTTGAGATCAAGGCTGTCATTCCATCATTCTCCATGATTTTCATCATCAGGGTCACCTTGGATGTGTGGTACTCTCTCCGCAGCCACCGAGCCATCTCATTCATTGGTTTCGAGAAGAACGACCACCCAGCTGCACAGGTTCTGCAGCAGAGTCAGTCTAACGTTTCTTTCGCCGCTCCTTCGAAGAGCTCATCGGCTGGCGACAAGAAGGAGAATCAGCCACTGAAGTAGGATGTGATGGGTCTCGGGGATCAGAACAAGACACAGGGTGTCTTACCATCATTGCTTACGCTAAAGGCGACCGGGGCGCAGATTTTTGCGCGAGGTAGAGGCCTGGCTAGAGATTACGGGAAGGTACTACGAGGATGAGCGATAAGGGCCTTTGCTTTAGATGTCTTGGTGTTATTTTCTTTATTTAGCTATACTTTGAGGTCAACTAAAGCTCTCCCCTTGAATGTTTCTGCTTTACTTATAAGTCCATCTCGCGTATGCAGGGGCTAGTGGTCAAAAATTCTGATCTGATTTCTTGTTGTGATAAACACCGCTTGTAAGGAGATGACACTTCCTCCGAGCCTACTGTTGGCTCTGAGAGTGCAGAGTCTTTATTGGACTCTTATTAAGCCCTAGACCTTTCTCTTAATGCAGAGCAATCGGCTTATGTCCAGCCCGAGGCGGTTGACTGGGCTCAGCGTCTTAACAAACCCCGACATGATAATGCTGAGTCTGAACCGGCCACGCCTCCGCTTACAAGTAAGTACTTTCCCTTTCCCACCAGCCCGCTTATTGACTGCACCAGCCCCAGAGTTTAAGAAGCTATCCGAAACAGAGTCTAACACGACGAGTGCCCCTAGTGTCTCGGTTTAACCTATTATATATTATAACTATGGTTTTTCTTAGTGAGGACTTAGCGCGGCGCTAATATATTACCCTATCACCTATGAAAACCATTGGTTAAGCTACCGATAGTTTTTTTCTATAAGAGAATTTTTTTATACTAATAAACCATAGTAATATAAAATACTAACCTCGGGGGATTTATAATTTCTATATATTAAATCTCACTAAATAATAGACTAGAATTTCTATGCTATGCGGTTTTAAAAGGGAGGTATATTTAATATAAGATTTATAGTCTCTTTATTATCTAAATAGAAATCCTTTTATAGGGATTTCCCTAAGAAAAGCTAGGGGAAATCCCTTAGATTTCCTTAGCCTTTCCTTTTTCCCTTTCTAAGGAATTCCCTTAGATTTCTACTAGATAGCTTAGGTAGAGGTTCTAGGGAAATCCCCGGGAAGTCCCTAGCATATTAATAAGGGAAATCCCTAGGATTTCCCCGGGAAACCCCGGGGAAATCACGTAACCCATTTTCTCACGGCTTTTCGTGACAAGTCCCCCTCACCATGACGCGTGCCGTCCCCGGTGCGCCCCTTCGCGCAGTCGTTTTATCATAGAAGCGACGCATAGGCCTTAGTATTTAAGATATGCCGGGTATTATGTGGTAGTGGATTTGTAGGGGAATGCTGGTTCTATTGCGATGGAAATGCGTGGGAAGGGAGGCTAGGGCGTGGTGTACCGAATCAAGGTTCACGGGTGAAATAGGGAGAACGCAAGGAAATACTGGCGGAACTAAGGTGGAGGGATGTGGGCAATGGGCAACATAGGAATACGCAAGGGAATATCGTTCAGTCTGTGGTGCATTATTCGGTGAACAAGGGCAATGGGTAAAGGGTAGCGCGATCTAGCCGCGGCGTGTTTTCCTCCTATCGTTCTATTGTACATTCATGGGGTCTTCCCCAGTCGACCCGTCTGAACCTGCTTAGGCTCCGGGCTCGTTGGCGTCCCCTGGACCCTTGGTGTAAGAGTCCCAGGTCATGTTGGAAACCTCGTCGTTGGTTATAAGGCGTGGCTGGGCCACCGTCTCCCCGTCCTCGGTCTCGACTTCGGCGAATGGTACCTAGTCTTTTCCGCGGAAGGTGGCGAGCTTCGCCACGGGTAGGGCTGGCACCCAAGCCTCGGCTGGTTCGGTGAGAGTGCGGGTCGCGACCGGCTTCATGTGGGCCGAGATGTTGTACTTGGCGTTCTTGAAGAACTCGTGGGCCTTCACGAGGTGGTTGCTGGCTGCCTCCTCGTTGGTGAAGACCTCGTGCTCTTGGATGGCTGCGTACAACGAGGCGGCGGAGGTGGAGCTAGCCACTGGTTTCATCAGTGGCATGTCGAAGGTGACGACGAGGCTTGTGGCGATGCCCATGGCTTTGGCGGTCTCGGCGAGGGAGAAGGGCTTCTTGGCTTCGTCGCGGATCAGCTTGACTGCGACGCCGAAGAGGTTGGCGCATTCCGCCAGTCCGAACAGCATGGCTTGGTTGCTGACCACGAGCCAGTACACGGGAATGGAGCCGGCGTCCTGGGCGATGGAGTCCTCGATGATGACGGGCGTGTCTGGGATCTTGGGCGCCTGGTGTTTGGTGGCCACGTTGATCAGCCGGGCCTTGCTGAGGATGGCGAGCGGGTTAGCGGGTTCGGCCGGTCGCTTGAGTGGTGAAGTCTCTGTTTTGATGGATCCAAACAGTTGCACGCCGTCGTCCCCGGTGAGGTCGATCGAGTTATGGCGGGATTCGCGAAGGGCCGAGCCGAAGAGGGGCTTGACAGGTGTATTGAAACCGCGGTTGGCGCGGTCTCGGGCCCATGGGAGCCACTCGTCCTTGAAGGCGTCTTGTCCTCCTAGGTCGGCGAGGACCTTCTTGGCCTCGGCGATTACGCGGTTGTTCTTAGAGTTGATGACTTTGTGTAGGGCCTCGGCGAGGACGTGGGCGCTTTCGGCCAGGCCTAGGGCGTTCTTTTTGTCCTCGCCGTCCTTAGGGTGCACGTTGCCTTCAAACCAGTCGGTCGTGGCGTTCTTCTCCGAGGTGAACTGGCCTCGCTCGTTGCGTCTGGCGCTCATGGTGATTTCGCCTACGGTGGGTAGGTCGGGTTCGGAGTCGGTGTTGGGTTCCTCTGGAATGGGAGGGAGTCCTCTGGGCGTTTGCGGGGGTCGACCGGGTGTGCTTGGTGTCTCGCGCACGGTGAAGAGCCCGTTGGATTCTTCCAGGAGCTCGAAGGTTGGGTAGTCTATGAGGTCGCCCGACGGGAAGTGTACGCCTTGCCACGGGGCCGATGTTCCAAAGTCGGGGTTGTAGCCGTCTGCGATGGCCCGTCTTCTGAACGCGGCGTGGGCGGTTCGGTTGTTTTGGCTCCAGCGGCTGAAGTGGCCAGCTGTTTCTTTGGCGAGTAGGTTCGGTTCGCAACCGTAGAGTTCGATTGCGCGGCGGTATCCGTCGTAGGAAAGGACTGGGTTCTGGCGGCGCACTTCGCTGCTGAATACGCTGCGGTAGGTGGGATCTCTGCTGAGGTGGATGTTCGCGGCGCAAGGTTGGAATCGCTTCACGGGCCGAACGCTCATGGTGATCTGCCCGCGGGAAGAGGTGAGTCGGAGGAGAAATAAATAAACACGGCTGGCTTCGCGCGGGCTTTGTTTTGATTTTTTCCTGGCGTTTTTGCTGGCGGCTGCCCGCCAGCTGCCCGCCGGTTTCCTTGGGATTTCCCTGGGATTTCCCTCGACGCGGACCTTAGGCCTGTGTTTTCCGTGGCCGACCCCTCCCTCGATGTGTTGGCTTATCTTCTTTGTTGTCATTGCTATTGTCGGGTGTGGGCGTTGGCCTCGTGATGTTTTCTTTGTCCCCGACGGCGGGTTTGCTTCTTGGCGCCGGTGCTGCGGTTATGGCCTTGTTTTTCTTGGTCAGTCGTGCCGATGCTCTGGTCAGCGCGTCCATTTTCGTTCTTTCGTCTCTGAACGCTTGGATGGCCTCGGGGGCGTTGATTGTGTCCTCGTCGATCCAGACGGTATAGTCGCTTGGCCATCCCTTCCACTCGATTAGGAACTCTGTCCTGGCTTTTGCGCGTCCGACCTTCCGCACGCGTTCGTCGAGCACCCGTCCAACTTCGAAGTGTTGGTATTCGTCCCTCCAACGGCTAGAGTCTTCGTCGATAGGGATTGGCCCCGGCCTGTCTGGCGGTGGTGGTGCCGGTCGTAGGTGTTGTATTGATACCACGGGGTGGATTCTGAGGTTGCTTTTGATATCGAGCCGGTATGCGAGGTGGCCAACCCTTTCCACGACTCGGTATGGGCCGGCGAATCTTTCCTTGAGCTTCTCGACTCTGCCGTCCGGTACCTTGTATCCTTTGCCGAGCCGGAGCATGGCCCAGTCTCCTGGCTTTAGCTGGAGAGGGCGGTGCTTCTTGTCGTAGTGTCTCTTCATGGCTGCCTGGGCGAACGCTATGCATAGAGTGGCTTCGTTCTAGAGTTCGGCTCTATCCCAGGAATGGGCCACTTCCCCGATAAAGCGTAGTCCGTCGTCCATGCGTAGCCCAGTGACCAGCTCGCTTAGCATGGTGTTGATGGCCGTGACAAAGGAGTTATTCAGGGTAAACTGCAGGGGGAGGATAGCCTGGGTCCATGGTCGTTCTGGGTTATCGCTTGTCTAGTGGCGCAGGGCGATTTCCACCGTTTGGTTGCGTCTTTCTGACGTGCCGTCGGTCTAGGGGTGCCATGCGGTGGACATAGCGAGGGAAGTGCCCATTGCCCTCTAGAGCGTCCGCCAAAATTCGCTTAGGAATTTCGGGTCCCTGTCGGATATAATGTTCTTGGGGACCCCCCAGTTGCATCGGCAGAGCTCGTCGTAGAGGGAGAGCGCCCAATGTTCGGCGGTGAACCCGGTGTGGCCTGGGATAATGAGGCCCATGCGGCTGAATTTGTAAGTGATAGTGAGGAAGGCGTTGAATGTGCTGAACCCGTGGTTGCGCCATGGCTCGCCCTCGCTCAGAACTTCTGGCATTCCGGTGACGAAGTCTATGGCTACCGTGTGGAACGGGATTGGCGGCGACTGGATCGGTATGAGTTCCCCGGGTGTTTTGCCTCTATCCGTTTGGTTGCGGGCGCATGTCTCGCATTCTTCCCGCACGATATTAATTTTCCGGGAGAGCTTTAAGATGGCGAATGAGCTAACAAGTTCCTGCCACATTCGCCCTCTGCCAGGGTGGAACTTCCTTTGGTGCATTTCCCTGATGAGGCTCATGGCAACCTTGTCTGGGATGCATAGTCGTTTCCTGCCGCTATGTTCGACCAGGTAGAGAAGGCCTTTTACGCGTACGAATGGGAGCCCTTCTTTCTCGTCTTTGTCGCCGAGTTGTTCTAGGATAGGGCGCTATCTGGGGTCTGTTTCGTACTCCGTTGCTATTTCTGTCAGGATTTCCGGCTCGACGGATGCTTCCGTGTAGTGGTATATCATTTCCACGGTTGGGTCTCCTTCCTAGGCGCGGTCGAGCTCGCCGTCGAGGTCGTCTGGTGGGGGATCCGCGCCTGGCAATCGTGAGAGCGCATCGCCGATGAGATTAGTGATACTGGGAATATAGCGTACGGTGAGGGGGAACTAGCTTAGGTATTAAGATATCCTAGTGATGCGCTCGTTGGCGCGTAGGCTGGAGGCGGAGATGTGTACTTGGTTGACGATGTCGCAGATGGCGGCGTGGTCTGTGAGTATGCAGACCTTGCCGACTCGTGAGGAGAAGAACATAGTCAGGAGTTTCCGGCATACCTAGACGAGGCATGCTACCTCGAGCTCTGTTGGCTAGTATGCCTTTTCGCTACTTCTCAGGGTGCGGCTGATGTAGAGGATTAGTTGGATCGCGTGTCCTGGGATTCGTGCCTTCCCGTCCCACTCGTAGGATGGGTCGAGGTGAAAGATCATGGCTCCTAGGCCCTTTCCGGATGCGTCGAGCATGGCTATGAGTTGCCGGTCGGGGTCAAAGTGGAAGAGAGCGCCGGCGCTGGCGAGAGCATGGGTGACGTCCTTGAACGCGTGCTCCTCGGATTCTGTCTTTTCCCACCGGGTAGTGGCCACATATGACTTCCGCTTTTTCCCGGAGTGAAGCTGTCCTGATTCTCTTCCCTTGGTGAGTAGCTCGGTCTTCCTGTCCTGGAGGGGGGCGATGCGCTGGGCGAACCGCGGGATCAAGTGCCTCAGCCATCCGACCATTCCTATCCAGTGTTCTAGCTCAGCCAGGTTCTTTGGAAACTAGATATTTGTTAGGGCCCTGACCCTTTCTTCGGTATTCGAGAGACCCATGCTATCGACTCTGAAGCCTAGGAGCTGTACCGATGGGTAGGCGATGAATGACTTCTCGGGTGAGAGTATAATATTCTTTTCTTAGAATAGGCCGAAGATTGCTCGTAGGTGGGCTAAGTGCTCCTCTTAAGTGTTTAAGAAGATAATGATATCGTCGATGAAGGCTGCGGCGTAGTCCGCGTATTCCCGGAGGAGGTTATCCATAAACCTCTGGACGTACGCTGGGGAGTTCTTAAACCCCATAAGCGCTACCTTAGAGCATTCTAGTCCGCGGTGGGAGACCACTATAAACCTATTTCTATAGAACTAGTAGACTAAGAACTGGTGGAAGAATGCCCTAGCGTTAATTGCCGTGATATATGCTTTGCCCTATAGCTTCTAGATAATATCGGCCTATAGGGGCATGGGGTAGGCGTCGCTGACTATTGCTTTGTTCAGCGCGCATAAGTCGACCACTACCCGCCCTTTTTCTTTTCCATTAACTATCCGCTAGACCACGAAGATAGGGCTAGCGAATAGGGTTAGCTCATTCTGGAACTCCATCTGTCCTTAGGCATGGAGGTCGTCGAAGGTCTTATCGAGGAATTACTTCGCCTTGAGGCTAAGCGGGTAGGTTTTAGCCCCTAGTTTATGGGTTTGCTAGTCGTCGACTAGCGGGATTCTCATATGGTCTTTCTCGTCCACGATAATTGTCCCTATATCTTGCCATAGTTTTAGGTATTCGTCGAGGATCTCTTGGACCTTCTGTGTGAACTCGGCTCCCCAGTCATAGATATGCACGCCTCGGGGAGTAACGGTTTCCGGCAGGTTTTTTATTCTAGAAATGCCGAGCTTGGCGTGCGGGTCGATGCCTTGTTATCACAAGGCACGCCATGAGGGGGGGTTCTCGCCCAGAGACGTGCCGCCCTCTTCGTCTGTTTCTGCGTCGGCCGTGGGCTCGGTTAACAGAGGCTCGTGGTTTGCGTGCCGTGAAGGGGGAGTGTCGTCCTTTAGCGGGTTCCCGGCCGCGTCTCTTGTTTATAGCGGCTCGTCGGTCGGCGTTCTGGTGAATTCGGTTCCTGAGAGCACGGTGTCCCCGTGTGTACTGAGGAGTCTGGCCTAGCTGTCTGGTTGGATTGCCTCGTCGTCCCCTAATTCCCGGAGAACGCCGACTCTCTGGCCCTGTAGGACGGTGCGTGTCTTGTTGGATGGGTTATAGCAGAAGATCCCATCGCTTTGTCGTGTGATAGCTGGGATGGCTCCCGACAGGGTGGGTTCAAAGAGGTAGTCCCCTTCGGTGGTTATCCCGCGTACCTTCGTTGGGATAAAAGCTCTGCTCCTCGCCGGAATAGAGATATCCCCTTTGGCCCTTACTAGGTGCCTGGACTGGCCGGTCCTACTTCGAACTATTATTGCTAGCACGGTTATGTTTTCGTATGCCATGATCTATATCTCTCCCCTGGAGTTTAGGATATCTATGCCATGGGGAACATTGAACTCTTGGCCTAGCAGTAGGCCGGTGTCTAGCTTGTCGACCACCCAAGCACTGGCCGATGCTACCGCCATAGCCGGGTGGTTGCCTATCCTTCCTGGAATTTGGATGGTGAATGTGGCCTATCCTTTCGTGCGCTGCCTTCCGACGCCTGAAAGAGTAGTTGTGATCGATCGATTAATGACAACGTCTTGTAGGTATTGCAGGAACGCTTCGTTGACCACTGATCTTACTGCCCCTGAGTCGACGCAGATTTCCCTTTGTTGGTTATCGCCTTCGTTGGTTGCTATGCGGACCCGGGCGTAGGAGTATATGGCTGGTCGTCCGGGGTCTGAGGGCTATTCCGTGGGTCTGGCGTGGATGACCATGGGTTCTCCATCGTTGCCCTGGGTGACTTCGAAGGAGCGGGCCTTACGCCTTTCGGGGATAAAGTTAATAATATCTTGAATATCTGCTGCTTATGGTGTCTTGATTGCGAAGTTTGCGGCTTCTTCCTCGTCCTCTGAGGCGGTCTCGTAGGCTATGCCCTCCTCTTCGGAGTCGGCGAAGTAAGTTTGCTCGACCATGGTTCTCAGGGCCGCCCACTGGTCCTATGTAAGCTGGTAGGCCCCTTCTAGTCCTCTTTCGCCTGCCTCTACCGCCGTGAAGATCTTTTACGCTGGTACCGTGGTGCGCGTAACTGGGACTAAGGCGTTGGAAGTTTGTTGAGATAACTTGTGTTAGTAGGGTCTCGTTTACTGCCGTAGTGTGTGGTCTTGCCGAGGTTCGCGGGCGCGGTAGTGGTCTGCTTGTTGTGGTCGGGTCTGGCCTGGTGTGGTCGAGTCGCTTAGTTAGGCCGTTTTATTATTAGACGGATAAGTACTTGAACGAGGTTGCCGGTTTGCGGCTGACCTCGCCGTGGTGTCCGTCGTGCGTCGTCGAATCCCAGAGGTTTTGGTCCTCCAGTCCCCTATCATGCATTTAATATACACGTTAGGAATCCGTCGTTCACAGTTCCGGATCCAAACTTCGAGGGCATCGTTAACTAAGGGTTATAGTAGTTCTTCCTTGAGGTAGTTATCCAATGCCATATACGCATGCGAGAGTATGCCCTAGGCTAGGAACCCTGCCTCGGTTCCCTTTCTCTTAAGGCGCGTGATCCAACTTCAGAAGTCTTTTTGGTTCCTAACGTCGTCGATGGTGAACCTTTCGTTCTAGAAAGACCGGAAGGCTGCCTCGGGTCGCGGGCGGAAGCGGTCTCGGAGCATTGACGTCCATAGATCCAGGTCTACCGTCCAAAGGGCTTAGCGCATCCTTGGGTCTAGGTCACCGGAGTACCACTCAAGCGCGTCCCCCATAAGGAGGTTAGGGATATTAGGTACTAGGGTCCGCTTGTATTCTTGGCCCCTGCTGGCGTATCTTTCCAGCGAGTCCACGAACCATGAGACGCTCCGCCATACTATAGATTGCCCGTTTTCTTCGATATCATCGAAGGATTCATCATAGGCTCCTGCCGGTTTAAACTTGCCGATGTCGTCCAATCGGAAGCGAATGCTTTATCTAGTTGCGGACGGCTCTAGGGTCCTCTGGATGCGATCCATAGATCTATCGAACAATCCGACCAGGTCCTGCCATGGCAGGGTGATAAATACGGGTTGGGTATTGGTTTATCCGCCTTTAGTTCCTAGTGGACGGTTTTCCGGCGATTCTGACCGGCGTAACTGGTCTAGGTCGATAGACTGTGTCCTTGCTCTCGTGGGGTCGGTGTATGCTCTTGGTATTTGCGTGGTCGGCTCTGGGGAGTTCGTAGGGGACCTCGGCGTATATGAGGGCTGTTGGGGGTATATGTTTGGCCTCATGGTTTGGTAGTGACTTGGCTCGCCTTCTTCCTCGATGGTGACCCTCGTGATTCCTTTGCCTTTGTCCGAGGCCTTTGTCATGGCTCGGTTCTTGGGATCTGGGGGTTCGCCGGGGGCGGGGTTGGCATCCATCGGAGTATCTAGCTCGGTGATTGCTAGCGGTCGTTTAGTTGGTGATTCTGGTGCTAGGGGTCTCCCGTGATCTTGCCAGAACCGTACCGTCTGTGGTCTAGGCGGTGGGGAGTATAGGCTAACTAGCTCTTGGATCGATAGTTATTGAGGTCGCTGGTTCGAGATAGAAAGACTGGCTATCTATTCCGCGATATTAGAGTCCTATGAGCCCCTTTCCTGGCTTTGGGAGGTAGGTATCGTGGATAAGTCCGGAGATTGCGATGAGCTATTAGTATGGCCGGCTAGGGGTGGGGAGGAGGCGGGAAATTAGCCGGGGACCACTGGATTTCTTAGTTATTGCGGTGGTTCATCGGGTTATGCTTGCTGCCGCTCTCGTTATTATTGCCGCCACTGGTCTAGGAGGTTGATCTTCCGTTTACTAATAAGCTAGGTGGCGAGTGCGTCGTTCGCGCGTACTGGCTTTCTCTTCTAAGAGGTAGGGATAACCTCGTTTTCATCGTTTTTTGCCTCTTGCTAGCGTCTCTTTTCTATAGCGCTGATTAGAGACTTATTATCGATGAGTCGTTTTATATAGATCGTTTCTGCCCGCTATAAGTCTATGAATTCTTCGAGCTATCGGAGGTTATCTTTATTAAAAGGTTTTGAGTAGGTGCCTTGGTTATAGGCTGCGAGTAGTTGTCTCGCGGTGGCTTTGGCCGAGGTAGACATTCGCTTATGGGAGGTAGCTTAATTAACTACTACTATTTAGTACGGAATACCGACCTCGGGGGATTTATAGTTTCTATACATTAAACCTCACTAAATAATAGACCGGAATTTCCGTGCTATGCGGTTCTAAAAGGGAGGTATATTTAGTATAAGATTCATGGTCTCTTTACTATCTAAATAGAAATCCTTTTATAGGGATTTCCCTAGGAAGAGCCAGGGGAAATCCCCTGGATTTCCTCGGCCTTTCCTTTTTCCCTTTCTAGGGAATTCCCTTGGATTTCCACCGGATAGCTCGGGTAGAGGTTCCAGGGAAATCCCAGGGAAATCCCTGGGAAATCCCCGGGAAGTCCCTGGTGTATCGATAAGGGAAATCACGTGACCTATTTTCTCATAGCTTTTTATAATAGTTATATAAGATTATTATATTATAATATTAATTTAGTGATTTTATTATATATTTATTATATTTATATATTATATTATTATTAAGTTATATATAAGACTTTACTTAGGGTTACTTTAATAAACTTTTTATTAAACTTTTATTTATAATCTTATTTTATAATATATAAATTATTATTTATTAATAAGCTTATAAGTCTTAGTTTTTATTTACTTATTAATTTATTATTTAAATTTATTTTATAAAATAAAAAAGCTCTTATAATTATATATCTTAATATTATAAAATTAAAAAAAATATTATTTCTTTAGCTTATAAATAATTATTATATTTAATTTATTATATAAGGCCTTTAAGATATTATTATTAATTCTTAATAAAATATTAATTATTAAGGGTAAAAAAGGGTTATTATTAAAGTATATAATAATTAAAAATAACTAAGTTAACTTTTTAAAGGTTTAATAAAGATTATAAAATTATAAAAAGCTTTTTTAACTCTAATAGCTATATAAGACTAGTTTACTTTAAGTAATCTAAGGCTATCTTAAGGTTTTACCTTAATAATATTAATATATTATAAAAGTATAATAATATAACTTTATATTTATTAATCTCTAAGGTTATATTAATAATAAGAAATATATATTAAGTAATTTATATAAGGATTATTATTTTATATAATATTTATAAATATATCTATTAGGTATTATAAATATGCCTTAGCTAAGGCATATTTCTATTAGCATAAGCCCTTAGCGCAGCGCTAATATATACCCCCCTTAAGGCATAATTCCCTCCTTACTACTAAGGTATATTTATCCCTAGGGCCTATAGGGCCTTATAGCTAATAGCTAATTACTAATTACTTAGATATATACTCTGCCTCGCCCCCCCTTGCCTTTAGCTACTAGCGTCTTACTATAAGGCTTTCTAGGCATAAGAGAGAGAGGAATATAAAGACTAGTAATATAGTATTATTATTATTATTATTATTATTATTATTATTATTATTTCTCTTTCTCTCTCTCTCTCTCTCTCTTTTTTTCTTTTTTCTTAAATTCTTATTTTTTTTATTACTTAGATATAAAGGTATGGGCCATAATGGCTAGATTAGGGTAAAATCGTAGATTGAAGGTAGGTATTAATAGTATGTAAGACTTCAACTTGCCGATTCCTCGTCGAGGGCTCGGCTGCAGAGATTTCATAGACTCTACATCACATAACATATTTCCAAAGTCACGCCGATTAGTCGACGATCAATCGCCGACCCATATCCTTACATTAGAGAAAAAAAGAAAAAAAAAAAATAAAATAAAATAAAAATAAGGTTAATATTTATATAATATATATAAATATTAATAATTATTAATTATTAATTATTTAATTATTTAATTATTTAATTATTTAATTAAGGCTATTTCTTTTTATTATTATATTTTTTTTATTTTTATTTTTTTATTTATTATATTTTATTATAAAATATCTTTTTTAGTAATTTTATTATATACTTATTATATTTATATATTATATTATTATTAAGTTATATATAAGACTTTACTTAGGGTTACTTTAA
>RZGM01000250.1:0-15627 GCA_027886205.1 Fusarium piperis | reverse complement strand
AAAGTTTATTAAAGTAACCCTAAGCAAAGTCTTATATATAACCTAATAATAATATAATATATAAATATAATAAGTATATAATAAAATTACTAAATTAAGAGAAAGTATTAGGTTATTTTTTATTCCTTAAGAAGGCTTAGAGGGATAATTTATAAAATATAATTTATCCTTAAAATTAATTCTTAAGTCTTAGTTTATTAAATTAATAATAAAATAAATAATATACTTATATTATTAATCCTTAGGTAAATTAATTATATTATATTCTTTAATTTTAAGATTTATTATATTCTTAAGAAAAAAAATAAAATTATTAATAGGCCCTTATATAAGTATAAAAGACCTTTTAATTAAATAAATATTAAAGCTAAAAGAGATATTAATAAATTTATTAATTTATACTTAAATATTATATATATTAATTTAAAACTAAAAATCTTAGATAGCTATTATACTAAGGAATATAAGGATATTACTAAGTATCTTTTAATCCTTAAGAGACTAAGAGATATAATAGGCTTAAACTTAAGAAACTTTAAGAAAAAGGCTTTATATTTCTTTATAAAAAGAAAGTAGCTATAATAAAGACCTAAGTAAGAGAGAAAATTACTAGCCCTTATAGAAATTAACTTAGAGATATAAAAGCGCTTAATTAAATTATTTTATTTTAATTTAAGATATAAAAAAAGAGAAATAATATATTAATTAATAAAATAAAGATATTATTAGAAAAAGATATAAGATATAATCTTAGAAGCTATATAATATTATTTTATTTATTAATTATATACTTTAAATAAGCCCTTAGATATTACTTAATAAATATAATTATTTAATTTAATAATTAAGGTATATTTTAATATATAATACCTCTCTCTTAACTAAGGTTTTAAGTACTTAATAAAAAGCTATTATAATATAATAAAATAAATTAAAGCTAAGTTAATAAAAAAGATTATTATAATAAGGATAAGGCATTTTATAAGAAAGCTTATATTTTAATTTAATATAATCTTAGTAGCTATATTAGATAATAAACCTAAGTTTTAAATAAAACTAAAAGAAATCCTCTTAGATTTTAATATTAAAAAAATTATTTTAAGACCTTATAACTTAAAATTAAATAATATAATTAAAAAAGGTTATTATTTATTTACTTAGTCCTTAAGAAAAATAAAAGAAAAAAAAAGAAACTTTAAAAGCTAAGAGAATAAATTAATTTATTAAATAAAGCTTTATTTATAGATTAAATTATATTAAAAGCTCTATATAAATACTTACCTTTTTTTCTCTTTTATAATTAAGAATTACCTTAGCTATTAGAAATTAAGAACTTAACTTAATAATTAATTAATTAAGATAAAATTAAAATAATAAATAAATTAATCTAAGTAAGGGTTAAGGTCTTTAAAAAAAAGAACTAAGATATAAAAATAATATATATTAAGATTAATAAATTTTAAGAAATACTTATAATTAAAGAAAATAAGAAAAATACCTTTAAGCTATAAAAGGCGCTATTAAAGGTAAGAGATTTAGTTCTTTAGTTTAATATCCTAAGGTTAAATAACTTATCTATAAAAGCAAAGATAAATTATAAGTAATTTAGCCCTTTTAAAATCTATAAATACTTAGAAAGGGCTAATTATTATAAATTAAATACCCTTAATAGCCTTAAGTTACCTAAGAGTATTTATAGTAATTATTTAAAAAAGTTTATAAAAAATAAAAATAATTAATAAAATAATAAAAGAAAAAGAGAAATAATAAGGTTTATAAAAAAGGGACTAATTAATAATTATAGAGATATAATTAATTAAAAGGTCTTAGATAAAGAAAAAGAAAAAAAAGTAAATAAAGATAAAGAAAAAGATTTAAGGGAGATTAAAGTAATACCTTATATAAAAGGGAAATTATTATTTTAATTAGAAATTTAGTTATTAAAGATAAGTATTAAGCGATAAGCTTAATATAATATCTTATAGCTAAAGTAAAAAAAGAAGGGGGTTTTAGTATTAGAAATTAGGTATAGAGCTCTAGCTTTTAATATAAGAGGAAAAGAAAAGAGATTTCTAAGGTAATAATTAAAATATTACTTATATTATTAATAATATAAAGAGAATATATTATAAGATATATTAATTACTTAATTAGATATTAAATAAAGTAAAAAGGATAAGATATATAATATCTAAGATATAAGGGAAAATAAGAAAATAGCTTATATAGTATTTTAAATAATATATTAAAAATCGCTAGAATTATAAAAAACTATTATACTTAGTAATAATAATAAAGGGAATTAGATAAAATAAATTAGAGATAAGGGACCTTATAAAGCTATAAAAGAATAAATAATTAATTAGTTTATAGAAAAATTAAGCTATAAAAATAAAAAACCTTAAATAAAAACTTAGTAAAAGAAAAATAATTTATTAAATTATTATTTTATAATAAAGGGCCTTAAAAACTATTAAACTCTTATTTTAATCTAATTCTATAAAGGTCTAGAAGTATTAAGCGCCTTTTGCCTTTATAAAACCTTTTATATTAAAAAGAAGCTTTTAATTATCCTTTATTAAACTAATAATTAAAAGATAATTATAAGTTATATAAAGACTAGAGATATTATTTAATTAATTAACTCTAATCTTATTATAATATTTTTTTAAAGTCTCTTCTTTAAAAAGAAACTAATTAAAGGGACCCTTATCTATAAACTTTAATATATACTTAAGTAAAAACTCTTACTTATATAACTTTTAGTATTAAATATAATTTATATACTTATTCCTTATAAATCCTCTTATTAAGATATAAGTATAAAAAGGGTATAAGATATACTCCTTATTTTAATTAATATTAATAAAATAAGACTTATAATAATAATAATATATAATAGAGTTATAGAGGCTAAGGAAGGTAATTCTAAGGGCCTTAAGGTATTTAGGCTAATTAATTAATTATTTAAAGAATTAATTATAAAAGTAAGCAAAGTCTATAAGAGTATAAACCTTTTAGAGAGGGCGAGATAAAATTAAATTAATAAGCTCCTTAATAATATTATTACTTTAATTATAGCCTTAAAGAAGCTTTTTTATTAAAGCTTTAATACCTTTTATAGGGCCTTTATTATTATTATTAAAGGATACCTTAATATAAAAAGAGAATTTATTATAATTAAGGATATAATAAAAATAAATCTAAATATTAATATATTTATAAACCTAGATATAATTAAATAATTAATAAAAGAAAATTAAAAAAAATATTAAAAAGAAACCTATAAATAAGAGATTATAATCTTAAGCCTCTTTAAGAGTAATAATAATTATATTATAATTATTTTATAAAGAAGAAATACTTTTTTAAAAGGCTTTTAATAAAATTAAGCTTATAATTAAAAGCTAAATATTTAAGAGGGCTTAGCGAGGCTTATTATATAAGATCTTAGCGTAAGAAATAGTTAATATAATAAATTAATTAATTAAAAGAAGAGATATATAAAGAGAGAGAGAGGAAAAAAAAAAAAAAAAGCTTAAGTTTTTTATAAGAAAAAGAAAGAAAGAAAAAGTAAAGAAGTTTTTAATAAATATAAGGTTATTTCTTAGACTATAAATTATAGCTTTAGACTTTTTTAATAATTATAATAAAAAATAAAAGATTAATAAATATAGAGAAAGAAAAGGCCCTTTCTTTTATATTATTTTTCTTTTATAATATATTACCTAAATAAAAATAAAGCTATTAATTAATATTATAACTTATTTATAAATTACCTTATAATAATACTTTATTAAGAGCCTTATCTTAGGTATATTTTTCTTTTTTTTTATAAATTATAAAGATTATTTAATTATATTAAATCCTCTTTTTTTATATTATTTTTATTTTAATTAATAATATATAAAAAGAGTTATAAAGTAGCTTCTTATATTTAGATATTTATAAAATAAAAAAGCTATTTTAGCTTTTTTTTTTTTATTTTCTTTTTTAAAAAAGACTAATATATAATATTAATTAAATTAATATAAGACCTTAAGCCTTTTCCCCTTATTAAAGATCCCTTTTATAAGACTTAGAAGATTACTTAGTATATTAAACTTAGCTACTTATAAAATCTATAAGAAAAACTTATCCTTATTAATAATAAATTACTTAAATTAATTAATTAAAATATTCTTTTTATATAGGCTTACTTTACTTATAATAACTCTTATTTTAATTAATTATAATTATTATATAAGACTAAGATATATAACCTTTTATTAATATTATATTAAAGGTAAAAGAGAAATATATAATTTCTTTATACTTAGTAAATTACTTAATAAGCCTATTATTAACTTTTATAATAACTCTTAATTTTTATTCTTTTAGCCTAAAGAAAATTAGTTTTATTAAAGCCTTATATATAATATATAAAGCTTTATAAAAAATAATAAGAATTTAATTAAATTAAACCTAAGAAGAGGTAATAAATAATTATATTTCTTAAATAATAACCTTATATTAAATTAAGTCTAATATACTTAAGATATCTAATTATTATATATTAATTTTATAAATAAGGAGATATTATATAATTAGGGCTTAATTAGCTTATTATTAATACTTTAAAATATATTAAAGGGTATTTTCTTAATTATTTATAATAAAATTAAGATTATTAAGAAAACCCCTAAGGCTAATATTAAGATAAATTACTTAATACCTCTTTTACTTAATAACTATAACTAAGTTAAGGCTAATTACTTAATAGGCTTTAGTATAAGTATAAGGTAATATAAGGCTATAATAAATAAGAGATTCTTTATTAGTTTTATTTATTATAGCGAGGTAATATATTATATAATATTTATCTAAGATTATTTATAAAGATAATTATATTATTTTAATACCTTAGTATTTAATTAAAAAAATAAAGCTAAGAGTATTACCTTAGCTTAAAGGGAATTCTTTACTTAGGCTAAATAGCTATATAACTTTACCTTCTTTATTATCCTTTTAATACCTTAGCCTAGAGGATAAAAATATAGCCTCTTTAGCTTTTATTATCTCTTTAATATTTTCTAAGGCCTTATTAATATTATTACCTCTTATTTAAAAGAAATTTATTTTTTAAAGATCCTTTTAATAAGAGATTTTATAATATTATTAATTAAATTATTTAATCTTTTAATCTAAGATTAATTCTTAGACCCTTAGACTTTAAGATAAAAGAATAATAAAATTAAACTTAATTCTAAGATTAATAATATAAAGGCTATATATTATATAGCCTTATTTAATAAGCTTAATATTAAAAATAGGTATTTTATATATAATAAGATTAAATAAGAACTCTTAGGCTAAGACTTAATTAATTATTAATTTATTTAAATAAATAAAAAATAAAAATTATAATAATATTATATTAATTAAAGAAGTTATTAATTAGTAATAATATAAATAATAAGCCTAATTAATAACTAAATAAATAATAAATTAATCTTAAAGTTATTTATTTTATAAAAAAAAATACTTTTAATTTATTAATAATATCTTTATATTTCTATTTCTTAAAATAATAATCTTTAGTCTTAATAATTATTTAATTAAATATTTCTAAGATTAAGGATATAAGATTATTAAAGGTATATTTATATATATAAAAGAAAATAAAACCCTTAACTCTAGCTCTAAGTTAATTCTTTTATTACTTATAAAAAGAGTTATTATTAAATAAAAGCTTTTTTTACTTAAACCCTTTAACTTAAAGAAGCTAAGAAATAAGACTATTATACTTAGTTTTATTATTACCCTTACCCTTATTACCCTAAGTAGCTAAATAATAATCCTTACTTTAAGTATTTTAAAATAGCCTTATCTAGTTATAAAACTATTTATCCCTAGCTCCTTAAGAAATAAAAATAATAATATTAAGATAATTAATACTAAGTTTAAAAAAGTAAAATTATTTAATTAAAAGATCTAGCCCTTAATAACTCTTTAAAATAAGTAATAATTATTCTTTAAGAAAAGACTTAATCTTAGAGATTATTATAGGCTTAGGCTATGCCTAAGCCTTAAGTAAGTCACGTAATATACTCATGTGATAAGGGCTAGGCTAGGGTCTAGACTAGGTCTAGACCTAAGCTAAACTATAAAAGAGGAGGACTCCTTTTCCTCCTTCCTTAAGTTAATAAATATTATTACTAACCCTAGGTAATAGCTATTCTTAGTTTAATTTATTATAATTTATTAATTTCCTTTAGCCTAAGATATAAATAACTCCTTAGCTATTAAATATATATATTAATAAATAAATATAATAATAAGAATATATCTAATATATATATAAGGGGTAAAGGGGGAATAGACCCCTTAAGCCTTAGCCTAAAAGTATAAGTAATTAGGGAAATAATATATAAGGAGCTAGAGGCAATAATGCCTTAGTTAGTAAAACTCCTATAGGCCTAAATTAAGGGGAATAGGCCCTAAGAAGGCCCTCTCTTAGCTTAGGTCCCCCCCCTTATAATACCTCTCCCTAACTCGCCGCTAATAGCCCTAGTGCTCCTAATTAAGCGCTAGAGAAAGATTAATATAAGACTAGCCTTTAATAGGGATAATAAATAATTTAAAGCATAATAGCTATTAATAAAATATATCTTAGAGTTAGAAGGGGAAAATATTAGGGATTAGAAGAATTAATAAATATTTTTATAAAAAAACCTTATAAAAGAGGTCTAGATTAAGGTTATAGTATTTTTTAAGAAAGATATAGCCTTAAGGTATTAATTATTAATATTCTTTAATTACTTAATAATACTTTATAATAACTCTTATAAAGTAAAGTTAGCCTAGATTAAGCTAAAATAAATAAAATAAGGGCTTAATAAGATTTTCTTTACTTTTTTTATATACTTTAAGTAAATTATAATAATAATAAGAAGAGATAATTAAGATAATAATATTAAGCTTATAAAGCTTAAGAGGTCTTTTAATAAGAGAATATATAATTATTATATTAATAAAGGTATCTCTAAGAATAATTATAATTAGGCTATAGTTATATATAAGAGCATTATAATAAATATTAAATCTTATTTTATAAAAGAAAAATACTAATAGTCTAAGACCTGCGTTATTATATAGTATATTTTTATAATAGATTATAAAGGGGATATATTAATATCTAAGGTAAATGCGACTTATATTATAAAATAAAAAAAAGAAAGTAACCTAGCTATAGCTTAGGCATAAACCCCTTAAGGCAGTATATAATATAGATCTCTAGAGAGGTACTTAGCTCTTATAAAGCCTCTAGCGCCTACCTATATTATAGCTTATAAGCGCACCTAATAAGAGAGTATTATCTAGCCTTAGTAATTAGGCCTAATATTAAGATAACTATATAGGGAATTAATATAAAAGGGGATAACTTATTATTAAAGGGAGAATTAGATAGCTAGGGAAATTAGATACCTCTAAGTAAAGTCTTATAAGAGGGTAAGAGAAATTTTACCTTTAAATACTAGGGAAATATATTAATAAACCTTAGAAAGAGTTTTATAAAATAAAAAATAAAATAAATAACTTATTATTATTAATACTAGTTCTCTTTAATAAAATAAAGTTTATTAATATATAGATTAATATAGGCTATAATTATTATAGAGTAATTAATAATTATATAGCCTAAAGGCTAAGATTAAAGCTAATATTATTACTAAAGAAATAATAAGTAAAGACTATAATAGAGGTTAAAAAGAAAAAGATATAAAGAAAAGAGGCCTCCTTTCTTATTATATACCTAGCCTAATATAAGATTAATATTAATAGCTAAATATTTATAGCCGCTTTTTATATAATATAAGGACTTATAAGAGATATAATCTTAGGCCTTCCCTAAGTAGCCTATTATAATATTAATATTTATAATTAATATAAAGAAATTATAATTAAGGTAATAAAGGGCCTTAAGGTAAAAGAGATTATTTAATAACTAATATATATTAAGATTACCCTTATAATAGGCTTAGTCTTTATAGCGCTAGCTTAATAAGAGAGGCGCCTTAAAATTAATAAAGGCTCTCTTATAATAATAAGCTTAAGAGAGATTATATTAATAATATAAATAATAATACCTAAGGAGAGAGAGGCTAAGACCTCCCTTATAATAGTCTTAGAAGAGCTTAGGGACTTTATAAACCTATTTAATAAAAAGAAGGCCTTTATATTTCTTTTATATAGAGGATTATTTAATTATTAGATTAAGTTTAAGAAAAGCCTAGATAAAACTAAGCTAGACCTACTATAGGGCCCTCTTTATAATATACCGCGGGATTATCTCTTAGAAGTTAAGAGATAAGTTATAGAGCTTATAGATAAGGGTTAGATCTAGGCTAGCTTAAGTATAATAGCCGCCTTAGTCCTCTTAGTAAAAAAGCTAAGGGAAAGATAGTATTTTTATATTAATTATAAAGCACTTAATAAGGTAATAAATTAAGACTATTACTTATTATTTCTTATTAAAGAAATATTATATTTCTTATCTAAGGTAAAATAATTTATTAAACTTAATATCTATATAATATTTTATAAGATATATATTATAAAGGGTAATAAGTATTTTATTATATTTAAAATAAGGTTTAAGTTATTTAAATAGCTTATTATATTATTTAGCCTAATAAGAGCCTTTATAACCTTTTAAAAATATATTAATAGCGCTTTAGGGAATAGCCTTAGGGACTTTATTATAATATACCTTAATAATATATTAATTTACTTAGGTAGCTTAAGAAGGGATTATATATAAAAGGTTTAAGTTATACTAAGGAAACTTTAAAAAGTAAGCCTTAACTTAGACTTAGCGAAATATACCTTTATAATTATAAAGATTAAATACCTAGGTTATATTATTTAAGCTAAAGTTAAAGTTTAGCTTAACTTAGAGAAAATATAAGCTATCTAAGAATAAGAGCCCTTAACTTAAGTTTATAATATATATAATTTCCTTAGATTTATTAACTTTTATTATAAATTTATAAATAACTTTATAGTTATAGTAAAACCCTTAAATTACTTTATAAGGAAAAGAGTTATATTTTATTAAGGTAAAGAGGAATAAAAGGCATTTAATAAGCTTAAGGCATAGTTTATCTTATATCTAATATTAATATAATAAAAGCTAAGATAATAAATAATAATAAAGGTAAATTACTCTAAGATAGCGCTAAGGGGATATCTCTTATAAAAGGATAAAGTAAGTATATTATACCTAGTTACCTATTACTTAGTACCCTTAATACCTATATAAAAAAACTATATAATTTATAATAAAGAGCTACTTATAGTAATAAGCTACCTATGCGCTTAGTTAGCTAAGCTTAGGGGGGTAAGTAACTTATTTATTATATTTATTAATTATAAAAACTTAAAGTATTTTATAAAAATATAAGAGATCTTAAAATAATAGGCATAATAAGTAAATAAGCTCTTAAAGTTTAACTATAGCCTATAATATAAACCTAGTTACCTCGCCTAGAGGCTTAATACCTTATTATAATAAGAATAAGATAAGATAGAGATTAGCCTATATAAGGGATAGGTATTAAAGTTAATTATTATCTTAAGGTTATTATTATAAAAGCTAAGTTAGCTTAGGTATTAGTAATAATTAGTGATTAAGATAATAAGCCTTAGACTTAATCTAGCCCTATATTAGGCCTTATTACTAAGTAAGATAATATTTATTAAAAAATACCTCTAGATACTTTAAAATAAAGCCATAGGCGAGGATAAGAACTACCTCTATAGGCTTAAGGCTATAAAAAGTAATACCTATAAGTTCTTAAAAGAAGTATTAATATAAAAGTAAGTATAAGACTATTTCTTAAATATATAAAAGGCGCTACTTTATAAAAGAAGGCTCTAGGTCTTATTATAAAAACCCCTTATAATAGCCCTAATTTAATAAATATATAACTCCCTTATCTTAGTATACCTAGGGAAAAATACTATTTTCTAACTCTTTTAAAAGAGCTATTACTAAGATAATATATCTTAGTTAATAATATAATTTATAAGGAATTATTATTATTATAAGGTATATAAAAGCTAATAATAAAGGCAGGGCTTATTATAGCTACTCTTAATCCTAGATTATTACTAGACCTAAATCTCTATAAACTTTATAGTAGACCTACTTATAAAAGAGAAAAAAGACCTAAGGTACTTAATAGTTATTATAAATAAGCTATCTAAATATATATAGCTAGAGGTAATAATATCTATAATTACTATAATATATATAGAGAGGTTCTAGGACTATTAGTAGCGATTTTATAAGTTTTTACTTAGTATTATTATAGATAAAGGCTTAGATTAGCTAAGTAAGTTTTAAATAATACTTTATAAAATCACTAAGATAGCCTAGCTCTTATTAATAGCTTATTACCCTTAGATAAATAGTAGTATAGAAAGGGCTAACTAAGAAATATAAGCTATCCTAAGAGTTATAATTTCCTTTTTATAGCTTAATTAGCCCTCGCACTTATTAATATATTAGCTAGCCTTAAATAATAAGGATTTATTAATTATAAGGGTAAGCCTAAATAAATTATTATATAGGTTTAACCTAGAGGTAATATAAAGTATATTAATTATAAAAGAAAATAAGATATTATTAAAAGAAAAAGTAATTATCTTTTTAAAATACCTATAAATAGGCGCAGAGCTCACATAGGCCACTATAGCCTTCGCATAGTAATAAAAATATAAGTCCTTAGTAGGCTTATAATAACCCATAGAGTAATTCTAGGTAAGAGATAAGGTTTAGCTAAGTTTATATAATATAAGGACTAATTACCTAAGTTAGAAACTAGATTAAGTTATAGCTAAGTATAAGGTTATTAAGGTATTAATACTATTAATAATAAAACTAAATATCCCTTATAGCATTTACTTAATATTTTATATTAACTTAATAAAGAGAATAGTAATTAACCCTCTCCCTAGCTAAGAACTCGCTAAATTTAAATTAGGCCTAGAGCTTATAATAAGAGACTTTAATAAAAAAAAGAATATAAAATACTAAGTAAAAGAGATCTTAGTAATAAAAAATATACTAAGATAAGGGAAATACTAAAATATCTTTATAAAGTAAAAAGGTTATATTTAGCCTACTTAGAAGCTATTAGAAAACTTTACTTAAATAAAAGTATTAGAGGATTATAAAAGGAAATAGGGAGATATATATATAAAGGATAGCCTATGCTATATAAAGAGCTATAATAAATTAATATTAATTAATTAACTAAAGGTATAATAAGTATATAAGATATTAGTAAGAGTTTAATCTAAGTCTAAAGAGATAGTAAACTTAAGTATCTCTATTATTATTAAAGAGACTACTAGAACTATAACTAGATCTACCGTGGCCCTAGTTATTATATTCTTCTTAATTATTATAGCACGAGATAGCACTTATAGTAAGCGACTTAAGGGATATAGAGTATTTATCTTAGGTCTAAGCTAAGTAATTAAGAATTTAAGTTATTTCCCTTAAGATATTAATTAAAGTAATATTAATATTATTTTACTCTTAATAAGCCTATTTATAGTAGGCAAAGAGGTTATTAATAATAAAGTAAGTTATATAATTTTTAGCATATATCTAATTAAAGGCATTAGCTATTGCATTAATAAGCTAATTAAATTATAAGAGAGTAATAGACCTAGTAATAGCCCTATAATGCCTAGGGATAAATATTTAAGAGGTAATAATAAGAGAAAAGCTAATAAGATTAAAGAGAGAGCCCTAACTCCTAGTTAGGGATAAGTTAAGGGTAAAACTAGGCGCATAGAGGGATTTAATAAGAGTTTAATAAATAAAAGTAATAATAAAGGTAAACCATTAATAATAAGTAAGCTAAATAAAAAAAAAAATAAAAATAATCTTTTTACCTCTATCTTTTTACTTAAGAGGAGGCATAATAATAAGAGTCTTAATATATATATTATCTTTAATAACTATAATAATATTATTAAAGAGGCGGCATAGGCCTAGATTAATAACTAAGAGATTATAATCCTAATTATAAGTATTTTTAATATTATAATAAGCTTAATAAGCCTTACCTTAACTAAGAGTATAATTAAGCGCCTTACCTAAGGTTAAAAGCTAATTAATATATTATTAGTAAAATAAACTAAGTTTTATTAAAAGTATTAAGTCTTTATTATTAAAGTCTCTCTTAATAAAAAATTTACCTAAGGTATAATATAATAAATAATTATTACCCTTGCTATAGCCCCTATTAAAAAGAGGGTTAAGGGGATCCTAAGGCAAATTAATAATAATACTTATATTATTAATAATATAATAAGAGTAAGTATAATAAGGGGTAAATAAATAAAGAATTATATAAGTAATAATATAATAATAATCTAATTATATAAAGGTTTAATAGGTATAATAAAAAGAAAGATAAGAGGGATAGTTTAAGTATTTTATACTTATAAGAAGGAGATAATAAGGAAAAGAACTAAAGAAATAATAGCTATATTTAAGAGAAATAAAGTATAATTATAAAGGAAGGATAATTATATTTAGGTATTATAAAAGAAAAATATTAATAAATAATTATAAGAATAATAAAGAAAAAAAGAAAAAAATAAATTAGCGAGGTATATTTAATAAGAAATATACCTATTTATAAGGCAATAATATATAGACCTAGGCTAGGCCTATATTAAGCTATAAAAGATAATAAATAATCTAAGAGGTATATAGGCTATATATATAAATAACTCTATTACTAATAAAACCCTAAAGAGAGGAGCGCCTAGTGAAAGGGAGGGTAGACCTAGGGAAAGGAATTATTTTAGGGAGAAAGGGGATATATTATGGGCTTAGGCTATGCCTAAGCCTTAGGTAAGTTATATAATATACTTATATAATAAGGGCTAAGCCAGGGTCTAGACTAGGTCTAGACCTAAGCTAAATTATAAGAGGGGAGGACTTCTTTTTCTCCTTCCTTAAGTTAATAAATATTATTACTAACCCTAGGTAGTAGCCGCTTTTAGTCTAGTCTATTATAGAGATATTAAATCTTTTAGATATAATAATTATAAAATAAATAAAAATAAAAATAATAAAAAAATATTAAAAAAGAATATTATAATAATATTAATTAACCCTAGAGAAACTAATTAATTTATAATAATACCTAAATAAGTTATTACTTATTTATTAACTAAGAATTATATAATAATTATTTTAATTAAGCTATTATACCTAAGTTAATAAAATAAGCTCTTTATAGTTATTATAAAACCTTAGGTTAAGGAAGAGGTAATAAGAGAATCTTAGGCTAAGTAATATACTTAGAGGAATAAGATAGCTAAGGAGTAGGCTAAGGAGGATAATAAGGGTCTAATTAGATAATATAGGCTACTAGGAGTAATATTAAAAGAGGTAAGAAGATAAAAGAGAGGAATAGGAAAATAGTAATTATAAGGCTTCTTTAAGCTAGTAAGGATAGGTATTATAGCCTTATTAGGAGCTATTTATTAATAGTTAGGTATATTAATTAAGAATAAGATATAATTTAAAAAGAAAGGAATTAATTAGTTAATCTTTTTAAAAGGAGCTTAAAAAAGAATAAGGAGATAAGGGTATTATAAATTTTTATTATTATTAATATTATTATTTTTTTTTACTTTTTTTTATTATAATTATTTAATTAATTCCTTTTATATTATTTTATATTATTATCTTATTATTATTAGTTATAATAGGCGTGTTTTATTTCTTAAGAAAATATAATTATAATATTAATATTTAACTTAATAATAATTAGGATTCTTTAATTAATATTAAAGATATATCTCTTAATAAGATTAATTTTACTAAGTAAGAAATTACTAAGGATATAGTTATTAAAAAAAAAACTTATAAATAACTTATTTAATAAGAAAGAGTTATTACTTAAGATTAATAATAATTTTAATATTAATAAAACTATTATTAGCCTTATATATTTTAAGAAAAATAAGCTTATTATAATAATAAAAAAGCATAGTATTTTATATAATAAAAATAAGAGAGATATTTTTAATTAGCTTATATAAAAGGGTATAAAAGAAAGAATAGCTAAGACTGCGATTTTAATAGAAAATAACCCCCTGATTAATTAAATAAGAGGTATCTTAATCTTTAAGCTAGTATTAATTATCTTCCTTAACCTAGAAAAAGGCCTTAGCCTTTTATTACTTATATTATATATATAGCCTAAAGTTATTTATAATATTTATTTTAACCGCTTAATAAAGCCTAGAATACTCTTAATTTTATATATAATAATTATATAACCTAAGTATAAGTATAGTTAGGTTATAGGTTCTTAAGGGATAAATTATAGGTTTATATTAATAATAGGATTAAGCGCATATACTTAAATATAAAAATATTATATTTAATAATATATTTAAAAGTATTAAGTATAACTAAGTTATATTAATAGCTAAGGTAATTATTATATAAGAAAATATAATAAGTATATTTTATATACCTAGGCTTCTTTAAGTAAAGCTAATTATAAATAGGTATAATATTATTCTAAGACTAATATAATCTAAGAATAATATTAATCCTTAATATATTAATCTTATTATAATTAATAATTTAAAACTTAGGATTTATAGGGATTATATAATATAGCTGCGAAGTTTATAATATAATATCTCTTTTTTATTAAGTTTTATTCTTAAGACCTATATACTTTTATCTTTTTAGTTTTATTCTTAATATATCTTAACTTAGACCTTTTATTATTATATTACGTAATATCTAATTATATTTCTAAATAGTCTTTTTATAAGGATAAAGAAATTAATATATTTATTTTCTTTATTAAGTTTATTAATAAAAAGGCTAATATATCTTATACTTATTATTTTTATTTAAATAAAAAATACTTAATATTTATAAATTTTACTTATTATAATAAATATATTTATAATAAAAAGTCTTATAATAATACTTATATAATATTATCTTATAAGTTTAATTTTCTATATTCTTCTTATTATAATATTTATTTCTAATATTATTTTATAATTATTAGCTTAATAAAATAAGAGAGGAAGTTAGAGATAAATAAAGATAAGGCTAATAATAATTTATTAAAGCTTTATAAGGAGATAGCTATATTATAGTCTCGCCTAGCGGCTACTATAAGCTATTTATCGCATATTTATAAGATCTAAGTCTAGGTAAAAGAGAAGTATTTAAAAGCTACTTATTAAGGCCTTTAAAAAGTAAAGTAATAAAATAATATTTTATTTATATTAAATACTTATAAAGGTACTATTATTCACGATCTCTAGGTTAATTATATCCCTAATAATATTAATTAAGTATCCCTTAGTCTAAGTAATAACTTCCTTAATATTTTACTTTTATTTAATTTTAATATTATTAATAGAAATTCTTTAAAAGATATTATATATTTAAGTAATTTAACCTTATTATATACCCAAGGGGTAGATTAAGGCAATTTAATAAGAAATATATAATTTTTAATATAATTAAGCTATTAAGCCTAATGCCTTTTAATATAAGAGTTAATATCTAAA